>PVJL010010534.1:0-48612 GCA_004026885.1 Lyroderma lyra | reverse complement strand
TTCTACATGGCCAAATACCGGTATTCAGCGTAAAACTTTTTAAAACTCTCCTTTCCTTTGCTTCCCTCCCCTCCTGCCTGCTTTACTGGTTCTGGTTTTCTCCCCCTGAGGCTAAGAACATACCACATTAATGTTAATCCACTTAATCAGCAAAACACAAACTTGCAAAAAACCCAGTCAGCCCAGCCATCCAGTAAACCGAGTCAGCCCGGCCATCCGGTAAACCGAGTCAGCCCGGCCATCTGGACACCGGAATCCCAGCTGCAGTTCTGGCCTGAGATTCTTTGTCATATGACATATGAATCAACCCTAAAACCCGGTTCAAGGTAAAGATCGTGCAACCATCCGAACTCCGGGAGATGCTCTCCGGGACAAGCTGCGTGACTTCCATGGTTCTGCTACTTCCTCTGCGCCTACAGAACCTTCTGACTGTCCTCAGGATGGGGAGATGGCCTCTGGGGACAGGAGTCCCACCATGCTCCCGAAATGCTGACATTTTGAGTAAACGTGCTTTTCTTTCCACCAACGTCGTCTCTCGATGATTGGCTTACAAGTGACAAGTGGCCAGATCCTCAGCCCAGAAACAACTGTCCTAGGCAAACAGAGCCGCATGGCCACTCACTGTACCACACTGTGAAGCCTGAGACGTGATCGTGGAGGCACCAACGTGGAAGTCAAAGACGAACCTGAGCAAGGTGGCTCCCTAGAAATGGTGTGGGGGGTGGTCACTGAGTTGAGAGGACGTAAGAGAAAAGAGAGGGGCGGTGTCGGAGACAGTGAGTAGAGCAGAGGTATTCTGCCGTAAAAATTCGCAGTGGAATGAGGGAGGTAGAATCCTGAGAGGATCATTCTGTTTACACGGAATAAAACGTGTTTATATGGTGAATGAGATAAGCAATAGAAAGGGAAAGTTTATGCGGCAAAGAGAGGACAGAAGACTTGCTAGAGGGATGCCCCGAGGGGCTGGTGGGAAGCGCCTTCTCGCGCACACGCGTGGTGGCCCGACCGGGGGGCGCTGTCGCGCACACGCGTGGTGGCCGGACCGGGGGGCGCTGTCGCGCACACGCGTGGTGGCCCGACCGGGGGGCGCTGTCGCGCACACGCGTGGTGGCCCGACCGGGGGGCGCTGTCGCGCACACGCGTGGTGGCCCGACCGGGGGGCGCTGTCGCGCACACGCGTGGTGGCCGGACCGGGGGTAGGCGCACCCACCTGCAGTACCGAAGGAGGAGGCAGGGCCCTGGGTGTGGGGTCGGCAGGCAGTGTGGGCAGGGCCCTGTAAAACGTCCCGCCTAATGCGTTGCGTGAGTCAATGACGGAGAGAGGTCATGAGCTGGGCGAGAAAATGCTAAAATAAACAAGTAAGTGGAAGACACCACAGGAAGCGGGAGAGAAGAGTGACAAGAGGGACCGAGCGCGCCTACAGCTCCGCCTCCCATCGGGGTTGAGGCCGCGCGGCCGAGCCGTCAGTTGCTTCCCCGTCACCCACCCGCATGGGAGGGGCTGCGTAGACACGCTGGAACCCGCATTTTTAACAAGGTTCATCCTTCTCCAAATCAGGGCAATGACGTGGAAGGAAGGGAACCGAAGAGGCAAATGCGGAATCCATGTTGCGTACGGAAGCTTCTGGAAGCCGGAGAAAGTGAGGGTCGGAAACAATGAAGGTGGTGTGACCAGTCAGGAGGGGTCGTGAGTGGTCGGGGGGCTGAGCGGGTGGGTTGTCGGGCCCTGAATGGTGAGGAAAACCCTCCCACCGTTCACCACGACGATGCAGCTGCTGAGGTGCGACCGCGGCTTCGGGGCGCTGGGTCACCGCACGCGCCACTTGAAACGGGACAGGAAGCAGCGGAGCCGCCCCGTCCCCAAGGCAGCGTGCGGTCAGCCTGCTCTCACTGCGCCGCGCTCAGGGTGCCCCCGGGCTGGCCGCCGGTGCCCTGCGAAACGGGACGGCACCGTGTCCTGGCCCGCTCACAACGGTCCGCCCGGTCCGCCCAGCTGAGGACAGGGCAGCGAAGGGCGACCGCTGTGGTGGAAGGCAACGTGAACATGGCCGTGACCAAGTCACGGCAGGCGACGTCCACGGAACGGAGCTGCAGTTCTCGGGCGCAGGAGGCGCCGCCCTGGGTCTCGGCACTTGGTTCCGACGCCGGAGGGACGCGGTGGTGTGTGAGGCTGGTCCCCAGCTCGGAGCGGAGAGCGGCCTCAGTGGCCGGAGAGCCACGCGGCACTGACCCCAGCCCTCCAGGGCGCCGCGCAGCCCCCCGCGCAGGCACCGCTGCGGCTCACGCCGCCCGGGAACCTTAAATACCTGTCGGCGCGCTTTCGAAGCTCCCGTGAAGGTGGAGGAAAGAACGCACGTCTCCTTCCGGAGCGACTCTGCCCCCTTCCACGTCTCCTCCAGCAGACCGACGGCCGCCCCTCACCGAGCCTGACGCCCCCGCAGGCCGGCCCATCGGCTCTGCTTTCTCCGCACCCGGTGCTCCCTGCGGTCGGCGTGCACAGCGCCCGTCTTCGCGCGTGTCGTCTGACCCACAGTCTAACCATTAGCCGTCCGCACTCATAACCATGTAGTGACGATGCCCATTATCACAGCCCCCTTTGATCAGGAGCATGGACACTCCCAGTACTTGTTGCAGGTGCTTAACCACCTGCATGACCTCTCCTTGAGGACAAACGCTATCTTCTCAACTGTGTCCCCAGACAGTTGCCAGGGCAGCTCTGGGAACACAAGGACAGGGTTGTGGCACTGTCCGTGTTTTGGTCACAGCTCGACTTCTGACTCAGCAGGGACCGGGGGCTCGGTACCTGCGGGAGCTCCCCGGCTTCGTGTCCTCCCTGAAACGGTCATTTCGCATCATTTGTGCATTCACTTTGCCTTCGGGCTCCCCTCTCCTTTCTGTGTTTCGGGTTTACTACTTAGTGCCGGAATCTTCAGAGGATAGATACGCTCAGGGACAAGGTTTCCCACACTGAGATGTCGGGCGTCCCCTACCTATCTGAAAACATGTTGGTTATTATTTAAAGGGCGACAAATTCCACCAAAACGCTCCAGAAACATCTTGTGAGGGTGAAAAAGTCATTTTCCTGCTACCTTTCTAAGTTCTCCTGCCTAGACTCACAATCAGATTAACACGAGCCAGAATAACAGCGTGAAGTGCCCGAATTTATTGTACCTGTGCACAGGGGGGTTCCATAAGGACAGGATGCGCGTGGGGGACCCACGGACGGATTGGGGCGTTAAGGCTTCCCTGCCACCTCGAGCCAAGGAGAAGGTGGAGGTTTGGGTTTGGGGCTTCGCAGGGCAGGAAGGCAGTTCACGTGCAGACGGGGACACTCATGTGTGGTAAACAGATGCCTGCTGGGCCGTCTCTGACGATGGAACACAGAGAAGACTTCGGTCCAACGAGTCCTGCTAGGTGCTTCCTTCTCGATCACACACAGTTCATGTGACACCGTCGTCACCTCCGACGACAACCGCCTTCCTGGAGCAGGTACGCGGTCTAATACATTCTTGTAGGCAGTTAGGGGGGCGGCCGAACATTCTTTCTCAGCTTTTGTTTCGTACGAGCAGCCAGCTTAAAATCATCGATACCCCCAAAGGCCTCTTTGGGGGTAGCACACTCTGCTTCCCCTCGATGACCGAGGACCCAACACAAATGTCGCCCGTCTCTATCTTTTGACAAGAGCTTTCGCTGTGATCATGACGGTGCAGCATGCCTACAGGCACCGTGTCTCTCTGAGCTGGCCTTGAGAAGCGTAACTCGAACCCGACTCCCGGCGCAGGGACCCTCCCCGCACTTTGGCTCGCCGGTCTGGTCTTCCCTGGGGTACGTTACCCTAAACTCTCCGGGGGAGCCTGAACGTCCCTGCACGTTCACACCCTTGCATGGAAGCGCCTCCATCAGCGGTCACTGAGGCGTGTGTGTGACTTTGGCGTGGCATCCGTCACGGGGGGCGGACGTGGTGGAAACGAAGGTCACTGCTGAGAATTCGTCCCTGTATTTACTTGCACTGCTGTGATTTGGTTTCTACTGAATAAAACGGGGACACTTAGCCCAGAGACACGTTGTGTTGGGACAGGGATTCATTTTCCATTCGAGGAGCCTTTTGTCTCAGCTTTTTGGGCTCTGAGCGCTAGATTTTTGAAATGACCTTTCCGTGCTCTAAGGATGTGAAGTCCCCGTCCTGAGGCTCCACGTTCTCTTTGGCTACTTGGCCCTAGGGGCAAGCTTCAGGTATCTCTGGGCTTTAACGTATCCAAACTATCAAAAATAGTAAAATTTAAGGCCAGGTCAGTAAAACAGTATTTAGTGTTTACTGCGCACAGAACGGTGCACACGGTGGTCGTCGTCAAGCGCAAAGCCGACGGGAAGCCCCGAGGCAGGACGAACAGGACAGCCCAGGAAAGCGAAACCTTTACAACCTGTGCAATGACTGGTTATTACACTGGGGTTTTCAGATGCCCGGGGAGTCGTTAACAGTACTTGTCTCCCCCAATTCAGAAACATGACCAGTTTCCTTATGACTATGAGAGGCTTCGCAACAACAGGCCTAAGTTCAGCTTCAGGCACGCCCAGGAAATTAGCTCGAGTTGGTGTCGCGCTCGCGGCCCAAATGCAGCCGCTCGGGGGTTCTGAAGCTCGTCCTCCGTTCTGTTTCACTGACCACCACGGAGCCGCGCTGCAGAGCCTCAGTGCCACTCTGTTTCTGGTCCTTTAAATGGCACATCTGTCAGCTCTCCCTGATCTCAGAAGCCTCTTGAGCTACAGAGATTGTTCTTGGCATTCACCACGTCACCGTGTGGACACGTGACAGGGCTGGCGTGAACTAACAGGACACCACGTCTCCTTTCAGGAATTCTGCCATTTCCTGTGTCCGCGTGTGCCCTGGTCAAGGTGTCCACACATGTCCGCGTCCTCAACGAAGCTTGGGGAGCGACGCTGTATCGACCCTGTTGGAACAGCCTGCGCTTTAGCCGAAGGGTCATTTCCAGGACCAGAACCCATCTGCCACTGGACGTGACGCTCTCTCTGCACCTGCTCGTTAAAGTCCATGCCTGTGTGTCTTGGAACCAGATTCACTTGAACTTGATAGCAGGTGAACACGCACGCACACACACAGCTTTTCTAACCCACCGGTCCCCAGGCTCCCGGGGGTACGTGCTGGGCCCTTCAGGGGTTCGCGGAAAATCATCGGTCGTGGCCAAAGAAAACAAGTAAAGTAAAACTATGCAAAACGTTGGTGATGGAACAAGAAATGTCAAGTGCGAATCACCGCGCACGGAGACACTTCACAATTCGATCCCATGAGCGAACGATGACGAGTGAGGGCGTGGTGTGAGCCCCTCCCACCGCTCTTCTGCCAATCAGTACGCAGCGTCAGAACAACCCATTTGCGATGTTTCTAGAACTTCCCCAAACACAAATGCATCCGCAGCCAGCCTGTCGGATCAGTTTAGTTACTGACTGAGTAAAGTAACTGCTTTGCCTTTAATCGTGATTCTTTTCAAGTAGTTTTTAAAAATGTAACGTTTAAATACTTTATCGCCATTATTAATATTTCACTGTGTTACATCATAAAATGAAATCTGTGCTTTGTACTTTTAGGGTAATAATCTTTCTTCCCTGACTTATCACCTCATTTTCACTATTTTACACCAAGACAGGCACTGAACAAAAGTGTCGGTATTTAAAAACAGCTGTTTTAAAAACAAGGGGTGGGTTTAAAAGGGGTGCACAGGTGGAAGACGGTTGGGAACCCCTGCCCTCACCAAACAGAAATTCTTGCATTCTCACGAGGGCTGCTTTACGACATTATTAATATTGGAAAGGCTCTTGGGCTAGAACGGCTTTTCCTGAGCCCCTTTACTCCAGGAAGAGGCCGTGAAGACCGCGTAGAACTACTCTTTAATGTTGGAGAACGTGCTGAAATGGAGTAATTTAAGCCAAACTAAGAACCCCACAAATATCGAGGGTTTTGATTTTTAATCTCCCTTACTTGTTATGTTTTAAAAGTACGGCTACTTTTATATGGCATTTAATCTGTCACACTTTTTTCTCTTTCCATCTTACATAGTTTATTTCTTTTCATGAATCCTAGAACTGTACTCCAATGCTATAATGAATTTCAATACAGAAGCCCCTAAAAAAAAAACTGACACAAACTCAAGGAATATTTATAATTTACCCCTTATATATGTGAAGTAAAAATTAGGTTTAGTGGAGAACTCCCCAGTACAAATTAAACACTAGGCTGGAAATATTTTGGAGGTGATGCTCGCAGTGGGGCGCTGCAGCTGACGAGTCCCTGTTATTAACTGGAATCGATGTGACCGGAAATGAACAAAATCCCAGAATTCTATATTAGCAGCCGCATTTCCTCAATGGCTGTCGATGCTTTAGACCTATCGACTTTTTAAAACTTAAAACAGAGGTAGTACTAGAAGCTGGAGGAACTCTGTAGAGTGGATTCATGCTCTCATTACTGTTGTGCTTTACACAAACCATTGGAGACAAGAGAGCTGGGCGTCCAGGGGGCAAACAGAGCCTCACCGCAGCACTGGCCCCCTGCCTTTTGAGGAACCCTCTCCAAGTATCACGCGGGTCGGGGTCACAAATAAAGTGTCAGTGTGTGTGCAGCGGAGCGTGGAGAACGCCGGGCACACGAAGCACGGGGTAAGAGGTGCAAGGGAGGAAGCCCTTCGGGCTACCCATCGCGGTTGTGGAGTTCACAAAGAGCCAGGACGTTCCCCTGGGGAAGGGAAGGAGCACGCCGGAGTGCCCGAGAGAAACCCCCCCTTTCTCAGAGCAGAATGAGGTGCATGGAGCCCAGGGAGGGCTTGTCCCAGACCCAGCTTCACTCCTTAGATCGGCGGAGGGGCCTGGATGAGGTGTCCCACAGGGAAGCCCAAAGTGCAGGAAGCAGGGTGTCCAGGTGTCAGCAGAAGGAAAGCAGCTTCGCCTGGAACAGCCTTGTCACCAGCTGTCCCTCGGCCGGCAAACAGTGGGGGGCTAAGTCAGTCGCGTGCACCAACGTGGGGGAGGCTGACCCGCCTCCGAGCTTTGAGCGCTGCCTCGCGCGTTTCCGGCCTCCTCTCAGCAAAGTACAACGGCTTTAAGACAGCATCACCTCCTGCACGCGAGAGGGGTGAGAGGGTTTCGGGTTGGAAGCCCCTCCATCGCCCTAAACTTGAGCGCTGTTAACTTTGCAAAAAGACAAAACAACTAAAAAGACAGACCCAGCGAGAACAGCGGGGAGAGCCGCGTGACTCTGCAGGCTGCGCCCAGGCGGGCTTCGTGTTCCCGGCGCGGTGGGACCAATGACTCGAGAACCTTAACTCAGGATTTTAGCTGCAAAATGTTTCTGGCGTCGCCCTGCCATTCAGGGAATTATCCCGCCTGGCGACATTTAGGGTGATAAAAAAGGCTGCACGCTTTTCCTGCATTTTCCGAAATACTGTCAATTTTGGTGTGCGCACCGCAAGTCCAAGAGGTTGTGCCATGAGTTGTCAATGGGTCATTTTTCAGCAGCGCAGGTGTGATGAGATGCAGTGACGTTCTGAGCTGTTGTTGGAGAACCAAGTTGGTCAGCATTTACAATTTACACACATCTATGTGTACAGATTGATGCGTACCTAGTCCAGGGCTACAGATATAAATATAGGCAGAGGTAGAGGCATAGGTGGTGATACAGATGTAGATCGAGGTGTAGATGATAATGTAGCTACAGGTATGAATAGGGCTGTAGGTGGGTGTAGGTACAGGGGTAGGTACACAGGTACAGATCGGAAGCCTGGGTGCCTCTCAGGACATCAGGACACACCGGACACTACGAAAGGTGAACCCAAGCCCCAGTGGGTGTGTTTTCTAGGGACGCCTGGGCATAGAACGCTTTGGTTTGCCTGTGATTTCTACCACTTCTGTAAGTCTTGTCGTATTTAGAATCATTGAAACAGTGTTTATTCTTTTGTACCTAGGAACCCAATTCCTGGGATTTTTTCCCCCAGAAAGGAATCCAAAATGAAATATGTTCTTTAAAGCATAGAGAGATAGATAGATAGATAGATATTTTGTTTTATGATTTAATAATAAAAGCAAGGAGCTGGAAAACCCCTGATGGCCTGGCGGTCACACGGGCATCCACGTGGGGAGGACCCATGTATGGAACCAGCCCCT
This sequence comes from Lyroderma lyra, assembly GCA_004026885.1. Taxonomy (NCBI): domain Eukaryota; kingdom Metazoa; phylum Chordata; class Mammalia; order Chiroptera; family Megadermatidae; genus Lyroderma; species Lyroderma lyra. The sequence continues at coordinate 40,440 of PVJL010010534.1, read as the reverse complement.
GAACAGAGAAAACGAGGCAGAAGAGACAGCGGTCAGGGCTGGCGGCGGCAGGAGCAGCTGGGACTTCTGGGAGCAGGACGCCGCCCAAGGGAGGGACAGGGGGACACAACCATGGAAACCTGCATGAGCCGCTCAGGGTTGGAGCGAGACTGTGGCCACTCAACACCCAGCTGCTGGGCACTGGAGGTGACCAGGAGGTCCCCCGGCACAGGGCCGGGGGCTCAGCGAGGTGAGGCGCTCGTGACGGATTCCTCTCTAAATGGTGGATTTCCATGAAATTCTACAATGCTGCACATCAGAAGGATTTCATGTGTCAATCCAAATTGTAATTTCCACAAGGTCACTATGAAGACCGTAGACACGTGATTGAGGTATAAGAACGAATCTTTGGGTGCCTGGACAATTTCTAAGTGCGAAAAAAGAAATCGTTAGTCACTCAATGTACAATGTACTTTTATCTCTTAAATAGCTATAAATGAGAAGAATATGCAAATGTTTTGAGTGGTATTGTCAAATGATTGTGTTGCTACCTCAATATTTTTAAAAATTTTAAGAAGTCACTGGTCGTTTTATGTAATAGCTGAACAGTTACTGGATTTCTGCCCTGTAATTTTCCCTTGTGTCTGGAGAAAACAATTTATTTAAAGATAATAATTACTATGAACTGTTGACTATCTAGGTCAATAATTTCTGAGAAATCTGAATATGTATAAATGATAATGAGCATGATTTCCTGCTTATTTATAAAGTTACCGCAGTTTTATGAAGATTTAATAGGAAATATACATTATTGTATTTAAAATACTGATAACTACATTGTAAAACTATTTAAAACTTTAAATTTATTAGCTGTTTATATGTTTATATATCTGTTTATGCCTAAAATACATAGACAGGCATATTAATAAAACATTTACTGCAAATCGTTACATGAATAATGTAACAAAAGTATGAAATTAAAATACAGATCTTTTTCTTTATGTAAAATGACTAAATTCTTTTGTGCTGAGATTGGCGAAGTCTCCTCTCCATGGCCCCCAAATATTCTTTTCTCTGTGACTTTTTATTTTCTGAATTATTAAAATGATTTCTTACTTTCAAAAATTTTAGTTCTTAATAATCGTTGTTGTTTATTGTGTGTGTTTTCACAATGTTGGTGGTAAATATTCCTTTTGCCTTCAGATGTTTAGGCCTCAAAATTGTCCCCTTTGGTGACATTTCTTAATTTGACTGAATTTAAAACGATGAAGCTACAGATGGGGCCACGTGGGCCTCTGCACAGGCCGCCCGCGTGTCCTGGTGACGTGGCAGCTGGCGTCGCTAGACTGGGTGATCCAAGAGGCGGAGAGAAAGGAACCAACACGGAAGCCGCGGTCTTTGATAGCCTCTTGCTGGAGTGACAGGCTGTCTCTGCTGCCCAATGTGCAGCGCTGACCATTGGATGGTACGTCCCCTCTGCGGACGCCGTACACTCAAGAGAATCGATAATAGCAAAATACGGTAAAAACATTCAGAAGTGATGAGCTTTGAGTGTGAATCACCTTTGTTTTTCCTGTCATTTAATTCGTTAATGTTTATATCACTTATTTTTAATAGTGTCTGTGCTTGGCAACGGGCTCAGAAAAGCCCTAACAGTCTGGCCGTGAGTTCTCACGAAACAGTGGGGGCCACCCCGCACACCACGGGCTCGGTTTGGACGGAGTCCCCATAGAGTCTTCTGTTTGCTTAAATGTCGGATCTCCAGCAGCATAGCGAGAGTCACCTGGGCCCCCACACCGACCAGGTCAGGCTGCCCTTCAGGGAATGCAGGCACGTCGCCGTGTTCTCACTGTCGGACCAGCCGGAGGGGAGCCTGCGTTTCGCAGCCTCCCAGTTCTGCACCATTCACCAGTTTACTTCATTTTTATGAACCTGAATCTTCGTCTGGCGTTTAGGGTCACACACACACACACACACACACACACACACTGCCTGTCCTCCGCCCACTGGTCCTGCGATAACGCAGGTGGCCTCCCTTGCTAAGAATTAAGACCCTTTCGCATTCATTATCTTGTGGGATCCTGACAACGGCTCTGCTTAGCAGGCTTTAATAACTGGTTTTTACCAAAAGTCAAAGGGGTTAAGTGACTTGCCCAAGGTCATAGGACTAATCAAATTGTCCCAAACACACAAAGTTGCAGTGACAGTGTTGGCTCCCAAACAATAACCTTCCCTGAGAACAAAATCAATGGGCAGACTTTAATGGTATCAGGAAAAAGTTACTGTGGGATTGAAATACCAACCAAGCTTTCTCAGCAGCCTCCCTTTATCAATAAGGTCCCTGGGGCAGATAGAAACTCAGATTTAATTAAATGAAAAATCCTGCACCAGCAAATCCTGGCCATGTTTCTCCTCATTTAGACAGTGCAACGAATAATGTGATTTCTCCTGTGTTCGCTGCACAGGCGATGGGAGGTTAGAGGCCAAAAACTTGGGTCTCCCAGTGCCACAGCCTCCTCAGTTACATGACAGATATATTCCCACCGATGCAGGTAAGGGGCAGGATCTGCCGTTACCTCCAAGCTCATTGAATTTCAAATGGAAGCGCGTAGGCTGAAGTGCAAGAAGGGGTGAGAAAAAGCAAGAAAACAGAGACTTTTCATGGTGTGTCCCACAGGAGGGCCCATTAAGCAAACTGGAGGGGCTCCCAATAAAACTCTTTATCTGATGGCCTCTAGCGGGGAGTGATTATCCTCACATTTGCCATAAATCTGAGAATGTGAAAACAGCGGGAGGGCACCTCACAAATGCAATTTTTATGTATTGACCAATAAGCAAAAAAAAAAAAATGTTTTTCCAGTCCCAGCCTAGAAATGATTCTAGAACCCATGGAAATGGAGGACACGGCACAAAGCCAAATGAGCGCGGGAGTGTCAGAACAGCCAGAGGGAGAACGGTCTGCTGTGAGACACCTGAGGCCACTTCTCCTGAATTTTCCACAGACAGATGCTCCTGGGACATTTAAAGGGGCCACAACGGTACAAACTAGTAATGGCATGAGACACCCAAATGTTTCCCCCGACAGAGCGTGTTCAGACAAACTATGAATTGGGGTCATTCTTTCCTTTCAGAGTGATGTAGTCACTTAGCAACCTACTTTCAGGGTAATATGATATTTTGAATGCACATAAGCCTGTACTTCACACCTACATGCATATATATAGGGGGCTTACAAATAAGCATAAACTTATTTGACCTTCACAACTAGCATGTGAGAAGGACAAGGGTGATATCACAAACTACATTTTACAGACAAAGGCGTTGAGGCTTAGAGAGTTGAAGATAATTATTCAGACGTACTTTTTAAATGGCATCAGATCTATATGAGGAAAACTGCCAAACACTGATAAAAAAAAAAAAAACTAAATAAATGGAGGTAACTATTTCATGGATAGGACAACTTAATAGTATCGAGATGTCAGTTCTCTTTCAAATTGATCCATTATTGAATGCAATCCCAATAAAAATCCCAGAAAGTTATTTGCAGGTATCAAAAAAGCGATGGTGTAGTTTATATGAAAAGACAAAAGACCCACAATAACCAGCACAGTGTTGGAAGAGAAACTACGTGACCTCATGATTTCACGAGTACTATAAAGCTCCAGTAATCAAGACAGTGTCGTAGGGTAGAAATCAATGGGGTAGAATAGAAAGCTCAGAAATAGAATCGCATTAGTATAGTCAATGAACCTTTGATGAAGAAGAAAGGGCTCTACGCCATGGAGCAAACAGAGTCTTCTCAACAAATGGTGCTGGGACAAGTAGATATCCACAGGGCAAAAGAACGAACTCAATGCAGGCATTACATCCTTCACAAAAAGTAACTCAAACTAGATCACAAACCCAAATGTACGAGTGAAACCTAAAACTATAAAATGTACAAATAAAACATAAAAATGTAAATCTCCTATAGAATAACATAAGATGATCTTGGGTATGGCAATGGCTTTTTAGATACAGCAACAAAGCACAGTTCATGAAAGAAGTAACCGATAAGCTAGACTTCCTTAAAATTAAAGAAGTTTGCACTCTGTGAAAGATAATTTTAAGAGAATTAGATGAAAAAGTACAGACTATGAGAATATGTTTGCAAAAGACGCATCTGATAAACGACTTAATCAAAACCCACAACGATCCCTTCATTGCTGGTGGGAATGTGAATTGGTGCAACTGCTATGGAAGACATTCTGGAGGTTCCTCAAAAAATTAAAAACACAGTGACCATAGGACCCAGCAATCCCTCTTCTGGGGATCTACCCAAAATTTTTGAAAACTTTAGTCTGCAAAGATGTATGCACCCAATACTCATCATAGCACTGTTCGTGGTGGCCAAGTCATGAGAATAACCCAAGTGCCCTGTGACAGCTGACCGGATAAAGCAGCTGTGGTGCATGTGCACCCTGGGGTGTCACTCAGCCATAAGAAGATGAAATCCTGCCATTTGCGACAACACGGCTGGACCTTGAGATCATCAGGCCAAGTGAAATAAGCCGGACAGAAAAAAATCAAGAACCATACGACTTCGCTCATATGTGGGATAGAAAACTGAAAGACACGAAAACTCACGGACACGGTCAGTAGCTTAGTGGTCACCGAGGGCGGGGAGGGAGGGGTGTGGGCGCATCAAATATACGGCGATGGAAGAACTGACTCTGGGTGGTGAGCACACGATGCAACACGTAGACGATGTGCTGTCGAACTGCACACCTGGAACCTATGTAAATTTTACTAGCCAACGTCGCCCCAATACATTTAATAATAAAAACTATCAATGAAAAGAAGAGAGGCAATCGGATTGAAAAATGGGTCAAAGACTTAATAGACACCTTACTAAGGAAGACACACCTATGACAAATAAGCATCTGAATAGATGCCCCACTTTCTAGGACGTCAGAGAAATGCAAATGGAAACAACTCTGAGTACTACCACGTACCCATGAGAATGCTCAAAATCCAAAACACCGAAGGCATCAACCCCCGGGAGGCTGTGGGACATCCGGAACTCTGGTTCCTTGCTGGTGGGAATGCCAAACGGGGCAGCCCTTTTGGAGACGGTCTTCCAGTTTCTTACCCACCGAGCAGACGTCTACCGTCTGATCCAGCAGTCACACTCCTTGGTATCTACTCAAAACAGTCGAAAACTAACGTTCCCACAGAAACCTGCACACGAATGCAACTGTCTTCGTAATCGCCCAAACTGGGGAGGAATCAGGGTGTCTTCCGGTAGCAGCATGGATAAATGCTGGCACGTCCAGTGGTTGAAAGAAAGAAACCAGCCAGCCACAGAGAGACACGAAGGACCCTGACGCTCACCTCCCTGAGCGAAAGAAGCCGACGTGAGTGTGTGACCTCCCTCCCATATGGTTTCAACTATCTGGCCTTCGGGAAAAGGCAAAATTATCGCGACAGTAAAACTATCAAGGTTGGGGGAGGGAAGGAAGGACGAACGGGGCCGGCCATCACGGACAGTTTTTAGGGCAGTGAAACGACTCTGTACGACATTCCAGTGGTGGATAAATGTCGTTGTACGTGTGTCCAAAGCCCTGCAAGGCACAGAGAGCCCTAAGGTGAACTAAGGACTTCGGGTTGTTCTGACGTGTCAATGCAGATTTATCAATTGTAAGAGATGCGCCCCTCAGGCGGGGGCCGTTAACGACGGGAGAGACCACCAGCATGGGGGCAGTAGGTACATGGGACGTCTCTGTGCCTTCCCTTAATTCTGCTGTGAACCTATGAAAATGCTCTAAAAATAAAGTCTTAGTGAAAAACTAGATACCAGATAAATAAGTAAAATCCACAAAACGCAGCCATCCAAAGGAGCACGCTCCCCCCTCACATGGAAGTTGCCCGGGAGAGTTTTCTGTCCGTTACACGGGCTTTCACGAGCTCCTGATAGCAGAGGCTGCCTGGCTCACGTCCATCAGAAGGTGGCTGCTTTCTGCAAAGGACACGTATCCGTCTGGGGGAAACCTGGATCAGGTGACATTTAAGTTCCAAGGCTCAGACGCCAGGAACCCAAAAGCATCCACCTTGTAGGGAAATGTGGCAGGAGCACGATAGAAAGGACCATGCACCGTGTGCAACACGTGACCACATACGTCATGCAAGTCCCCACAATCCACTGCTAACATGTGTAAATGAGGAAAACAGTCATAAGTAAATAAGCAAATAAGTGGCGAAAGTACATGCTAGAAGGGAGGAGGGGCACTAACTATGAGGCTGGAGCTGGGTCCCTCCGCAAGGCAGTGGTGCCCCCCAAATAGAACGCAGCAGGAGGGACTCCTGTGCACGTGCAGCTCGTCCACTGGCTCGCAGTGATGTCTCTGCTTCGCTGTTGGGGACCCTCGCTCAGAACCCAGCCAGTTGTCAATAAGGGTGTTTGAACCCCCAGATATCTGAAGTAAACAGTAAATAAGCCAGGGCTGCTTTGCTAAGCATGAAGTAGTGTTTTGTTGCTTCAGTCGGCATTTGTATCTGAGCTGTGGTTTCTTCCTGCAGACCCCACTCAAGTTAAGACACTGCTTTTCGGGGGTCTTGGCGCGTTGTTTGACGGGAGCAGAGTTACAGGGAATGCAACCTGGGCAGCTGGCCTGGTCTCTCCACCAGATTACGGGGCAGCAATCACGTCTCCCCGTCCCGAAGCACCACGGATCTTTGAAGAACCCCCTCAGCCCCTTCGGCAAATGAGAAAATCTTGAGCCTTGGAAATGGAGACTGGTGGACTGATCTCTGTTGCCTGCACCACTCGCATGAGGACTTGGACTTCTGATGACACTCATTAGTGTTTTCCATTCATTTCACTTTTGTATTCAGAGGCCAACAGTGTGTCGGATATGAGTGTTAAGGCCGTCTGCTCCAGTGGGAAACGAGTGGAGTGTGTTCACTTTTAACTTAGACACGAGACAAAAAAAGAAAAAAAAATGAGCCCTTAGAGAGAATCAGACCAGCTGCAAGCCTCTGTGAATTCAGAGCGAACGATGCCTTTGAGCTGGAGAGGGCCAGGCTAACCACGTGGGGTAAGCGATGTTTCAGTTGACCCTTAAAACCAGGTAGCCTCCAGAGAGCCGGAGTCCGCAGTGAGGGCAGAGTAGAAAGAAGGACATTTGGAGAGAAAGGCAATGCAGGCCCCAAGGGTCACACACACGGCCGCACTGAATCTTCTAGCATCGGCAACGTGGTCTTTGTCCTGTCCACTGGACGAGTTACAATAGTTAGTGTAACCTAGCCCACTTACAGCCTGAGCCACCTGGAGTGCGATGTCACTGAACAATTGCAACCTATTTTAGGGGCACGTTTCCCGTTTCATTAAACCCAGTGTCAGGCCTGTGTCAGAATTTTGGTTTTGAAATTTTAAAAGATTCCCTGAGCACTCCTAACAGACATTCAGCCCACCGCACGCCCAGAGCATAAAGGACACGCCGGTTTCCATGGCAGCACTGCAGAGAAAGGAGACAGGAGCCAAACACCGTTGATTCGAACATCTTGGCCCAAGTGGCATCAAAGGAACTTGAAGCACCCTGTCCCCACTCTTGACGTCCTTTCTCTAAAATTCATCGCTCACCGGCAGTCAGAGTTTGGGGCTTCACCATCCTTCTCCATCGTTGCTGCTGACTGTCGTCCAAAATGCTCACGGACAGGCTTTGCACCCCCGTGGAGCAGAGTCAGGGCTCAGAACGCCGCACGTGGGAGAGGCAGCGCCCCGGCTCCCGCGGTTATTAGCTGGGGGCCCAGCGGGAGCAAACGCCTAGGAAACGCAGAAATGGGAGCTCGCCCCTAAGGCAGCGGGCGGGGCGGTCCGTGGATGCCTGACCGTGAGCCTGGCCGGGACGTGCCCCGCCGCGGCTAGAAGCATGTGATCTCCCCTTTGCTTGGTGCTGATCGCAGAGAGCGGTGACCTCGAAAGGAGAGCGGGGAGACTGGAAACGATGACAGCCCCAGCCCCAGCCCCAGCCCCATCAGACCATTGTTTGCTCCATCCCAGCCAGCAGGTATGCAAGTGACGACGCTGTATTAGCAAGTGGCAGTCCCGTGCATGAACCTGCAGAGCTGTTTGCGTGTCTGAGGGCAAATGCAGCGAGCGCCCAACGCACGGGCGTGGGCGACTGAAAGGAGGCTCTCGGGAGTCCTTCGTGCCCACCTTGTCTTTGGAGAGTCTGAAACGTGGACCAAGATGGATACTTTTAGTATTGTTTTGACCTGATTGATTTAGCTCCTTGCACTCTGGGGACTGGCGTTCCTGCTTGGGCTAAGGACTGACATTTGCCGTCTGCTCGGTGACCACCGCCCACAGCTCTTCTCTCCATGGGTGAGGGGAGGGCTCAGGGGTCGGCGTGACAGGACGGCTCACTAAGGTCAGTTGCAAAGCCAGCCAATCCACACACCAGACACGGTGGGTATTGAAGTTGCCTTTCTGGGGACCGAGGAAAGGCGATTTAACATACAGAGAGAGATTTGAAGTGATTCCGGGGTTATGCAGCCCTGCTACATCGCAATTATCCTTCGATAGATCTAACAATAATCGTAAACATCTAGGAAACAGCATTATTCATAGCATAATAAAGTCTGATTGGACAAGAATGCTACGCTAGCTGACGGTTGTGTGGAATAAAAGACAACCCTTATCTGGTCATTTTTCTTAATAGATCACGTCTTAGCACCTTTATTCCTTACTACATGTTCGCACGTCGCACACATCTACGTGGTACATTAAACAGCCTAATACGCAATCTTTTGCCTCCGATTTTCCTTGGCTGAATTGCAGATAGCTGTAAGAGATGGGTAAACCATAATTAAAAGAGAATTATAAGGCGTAATCGTCACTGGCAATTTAGAGCAGTCGAATCAATCCACCTCATTTTCACGTAGATTGTGTTTCGCTGCACAACAGCCTGACGGCCTCGTAGGGGAGATGTTAGGGTCGGCTTTACAGACAGCAGGCCAGACGGGGTGCGACGGGGACGTAAACCCAGATCGGTCAGACCACAGTCCCTCCTTATTAGGCGACACCAGGCTGCTTCCTGGAAGTGTCTGTTTTCCCGGTGCACAGACGGTGCATTTCCGTCCGGCAGTTCAATTACACCTTTGAGGAGGCAGACGTGGACACGTCCCGGTCTCGGCCCGCGTGGACAGTGTCCCGTGGCGGAGCTGATCACCGAGCAGAGCAGGTGGAGTGGTAGGGGGCTGCGGGAGATGAGTCACATCCGGTTTCAGAATCCAGAAGGGCTTCCTGGAGGAGGCTGTGCCATTGTATTCCGGCCCATTCTCCTGGCCGTTGTTAAAGCGGAAGTGAATTTGGACTATTATCGCACAGTTTCTATTTTTCAGTGAAGACGAGGAGATGAGGTCCGTGTTTTTAAATGGTGAAATTTCTTTGTGTCATGGTCAGCTCTTCATTCCAAGAGAGTCTGAGTATAACGCTGAAAAGCGAGCCGTGGGGTCCGAGCCCAGCTCCTCTGGTCTCGCCTTCTCTGCACCTGCTTCCTGGTGGCCCTAATGTCAGTGCAGTGCCCGCGTCGTCCCCCCTCTAAGGGCTGAGCTCTTCCTCGAGAACATCAGCACTGTAACAGGCTAAGTCCTCAGGGCTTGGTGCTCATGCCGTGCCTCTCCGCTCGTGCAGTGCACATTTCACGGGGAGAGGAGCTCGGCTTGTCGTGCTCACCCCTGCACCACCTTGGCCAGGTCCAGTGCCTGGCACAAGAGTTCGAGTGGCCTTGGAACCTTCTATGGAGTTGCTCCGTCTCAGTTGTTCTGATGAGTAAAAAAGAGGAAAACGTATTCACGACGCAGGGCTGTGAGGTGCTATTGGAAAATACAATCATGAAAGCAGCTTGTCCACGCCCAGGGCCACGCCCAGGGCCACGCCCAGGGCCACGCTCCAGGGCCACGCTCCAGGGCCACGCCCAGGGCCACGCCCAGGGCCACGCCAGTGTTGATTTCTGAACGGTTTCCTTGCTGCTTTCATTTGTAACGAGTATGGAGCCAGAGCATGTGCGAAACCCAAAGCTAATGCAGAGGGTAAAAAGTGCTGCCCAGTTTCTAAGGTGACACTGCAGACCGCCATGCGGAGACGTGTGTCACAAACGTTATGTTGCTAAGCTGTCGATGAAAACCTTCAATCGTCCTGTATTTATGGACCATGGTGGCTTTCCCAAAAATCATCTTCTGGGACCACGAGCTGCCTTGTCTGAGGGTTTGGTCATTGCTCTGGCCCCATCTGAGCACAATCTGTTCTGCCGTTTGGGAGTTATGCAAGGGTGAGACTACAGAACAACCTTGCAAGCCGCATCACACACATTTGAAATACGCTTTGCACACGGGCAAAACTTAAACACGCCTGAACTTTCAAAGTCAAAACGTCTACAATGAAGAGAATCAGGAGTAAAATTCAGGAAACCTCGCGGAAACATCGTGTCGAGCTTTGAAATGCACTGTGGGATAGTACGTCCTCCAAGTTGGCTTCTCAAGGTGAGGTGAGCCCCCACCCCCACATCAGAAAATACGGAAATAACCGTAGCCCACTCAGGTCTTCCCTGCAACCCGATCTGCTCCTCCAAAGGAGCGTGAGCGTGAGCGTGTGTGCATGTGTGTGTGCGTGTGTGCGCGCGTGTGCATGAGCGTGAGCATGTGTGCATGTGTGTGTGTGCGTGTGTACGCGTGTACGTGTGTGCGCGCACACGTATGTGTGTGTGCATGTGTGTGCGCGCATGTGTGCGTGTGTGTGTGCGTGCGTGCGTGCGTGTGTGTGTGCGTGTGTGTGTGCATGCGTGCGTGTGTGTGCGCGTGCGTGTGCGTGTGTGTGTGCTCCTCCCCAGCAAGGACAATGCAACTAAGCTAACACCTCTCTTTTTGCTCAAAGCAAAATGAACAGTCCAGCTTTTGCAGTTTGCAAAACACCTGACACTGCTCCCTACCTGAAACTGTCTCATAGTTTTAGGTTATTTATATCACCGTATTTGGCAGCATTTGCTATATTTTTAGTTATATCAATTTTTGTTTCAATTTTATTCCATCGTGACCGTTCTTGAAATGCTTCATGTATTATATAAAAAAAATAATTTCAACCACAGAATGTTAAGCAAGTCCAACCCAGGTAAAATCTAAATTAAATTAGTAACGTGTTAAAAATGACCTACCCTCAAGAAGGGTCGTGAAATTTATGACTGACCTGTGACAGAGTCTAGTTCAGTTAAAATGCCCAGGGAAAAATCCCAGGAAGACAAAATTTATCAACATATCTAAAGTTATAACTAAAAAAAGCTATAATTTAACTGAATGTGTTAAAATAGATACAGTCGTCATGGATTCTAATAATTAATCCTAAGTAGCTCCTTACAAATGACAGCAATAATGTTAATATATCACAAAGCTTACCCAGTAGAAATAACTACCTCTATGCAGCTTAAAACACATAGATTTACACCACTTAATAGTTACGTATTAATATCCCAGATTTACTCGTATATTTAAATTGTAAAGACAATTAATAATCTTGTTCTTCTCAAATATTGAATTTACTGAGTGCATGATTAATTTCCTGAGAGAGCAGCACAGAGTTATCTGTGATTAGATACTGGAGATAAATTAATCTCGGTGACTTTTACTAAATTACACTGTCAATAGATTTGTTTCACATTAAACTTTGTGTCTCAAAATAGACCAAATATCAGACAGGAATGAATTGAGTGAAAAACCTTCCTTCTCAGCGACACAGGATGTTTATTTGCTTTCATTAACTTGTGTTCTGAATATCTAGCATTACACGGATCACGGTCATACTTTTCTCACGTTTTGCGTTTCCACGTTTGTTATAATTTGTTGGCTATTCATACCCAGCATCTGTCTCTGATGACTCCTGGATTATTTCATTTTTATTCGTATTTTCAATTGCTCTCTCCTTTTTTTTCTTTGAGGATTGCCTGATCGTCAGTGTGATTATGAGGTTTCTTTGAGAGGTAGGGTCTATTTCAGCTCTCTTAATTGTGCTAGAAATTCTTCTAGAGTTTCTCAGAATCCTGACATATTTTTATAACTCCTAAAATTTTTAAATATTTAATGAAGAAATGCTCAGCCAGCAATTCCTACCATGTCATTTCACATTTTCATCTTGATTAATTTAAAAATAGTTGATGTGTTTTTAAAAATGAGTAAATAGAAATAACACTCCAATGCGTACAATTCTTAGAGCTGCTTCCTACCTGTCACCTGTCAACATGAGCCACTGGGAGCTTGCATGTATTGGGTTGAATGACCTATAAAGACAATGTGAGCTGAAACTAGGGACAAACTAGTATAACAGGAGTGACAGAGGGAGAGGGAGATGAGAGCGAGAGCGAGAGAGGGAGAGAGAGAGAGAGAGAGAGGGAGTGAGGGAGAGGGAGAGAGGTGGGACAGGGAGGGAGCGAGACGGGGGTGGGGAGAGTAGCATAAACAGCAAAGGGCTCTATGTCTTACTGGGTCTACTGCGTGCCAAGGGCAGGACTCAGTGCATGAGGGCCCTTACCTCGCAGCGTACTGAAGACGAGGTGTTGCTTCTCACATGCCACAAAGCGGCTGAAAGCAAGTTCAGACGCCCCTAACGCGCTAAGTGTACGCTGGCCGGCCACTCCCCCACACTTCCTCACTCAGTGCATTTGGTTCTGTAAGTTGATGTGCTTTGGACCACACCGGAAGAGGCAGTCTGAAAGGTGTCCGAGAAAGAGAGCCAGCTGACCACGAAAGACCGTCCAAGGGAATCTGGGGCGAGAGCACGGCAGCGGGCTTTGGACTGACGAGTCGCGCCTGAAACCCTGCCCCTTGCTGCCTGCACCCCGGTGTCACTCTTATCAGATGCCTTCTGGTCTAACACGGCTTCTGATTACCCTGGAGACGAGTATAATTGGGCGGACATGAAAAATTGGATCAATTTGCAGCCGTGGAAATGAAATTAGCTTCCTGGTTGTTTATGAGCCATGCGGGAGTCCCGCCGAGATCGTCGTTTCCTCGGAGTCAGGGGCAGCCAGCGGCAGATTTCCTGACCGGCGAGGCCGAGCTGCAGACCGGGACGGCGGTGACCCACATGTGGAGCAGCGCCTGAAATGACCTGAGCGTTGTCCCCAGACGCCGCCGCTCCCACGCTCTGCATCGCCTGTTCTCTCCGAAGGCCATCGGAAGTCTGAACAGGAGGACGAGGCGGCGGGGACTCGGAGTCACCGTTCTTTTGCTTGAGGCTTCATGCCCCGACGTCCATAAGCATCTTTACCGCACTTGCAGCTCCACGGAATGAGCTGCGGAGAGGATGGACGCGGCAGGGAACCTCCCGGAATGTCTGCGGCACGGGGTCCCCGTCGGATGGACCTACTGGGCGCCTCCTGGGTGCTCGGCAGCACTCGAGCCGTGAAGGCCCAGACACATTTTGCTCTTTCCTTAGTGCTTGAAAGTGGGTGCGTCCTCCTGGGCACCCTTTCCCCGGGACGCCGTCTTCTCCACGTCCTCCCGCCGACTCTCGAGTCCTGCGGCCTCCTCTGTGCTGCCTGGCCCTTCGATTTGGGGGGAGCCCTGGGCTGTCCCACTGTTCTCTTCGGTATGCAACCTCCAAGGGAAGTCTCATGCCTGCACGGATTTACTTACAAGAGACACGCTGATGGCTCCCCAAATTTTACCTCTAGTACAATCCTCTCACCCCTCATTCAGGGTCACCCCGACCTGCGCACTAGAAACGACCCCGTGAATACCGGTGCCTCAGGCTCAATGAGCCCCAAACTGAATTCCCTATTTCCATTCTAATTCTAACTTAAAAAAAAACAAAAAACATTTCATCTAAATTGACATTTTGGCTATTAATGCCGTCTTACAAGTTTGGCCTCAATACGGCCTGATCCTCGGTAACTAACTACGAAATCCTGACGTCTCTGCCATGCAGGTGTATCTAGAATCCGCCCTCTCTTTCCCACCCCAAATTCGGGGCTGTTCAGCACCCCATCGTCTCTTACAGTACTGAGATAGTCTGAAAACTCTAGTCATGTTCCTCTCAAATCCCTCATTCACATAATTGCTAGATAATGACTCTAAACTACAAATTCATCCATTACAATCTGAATAACATGCTTCAGGGTGTCCTCATTATATATCTGTGGAAATACAAGGATCTGTGTGAAATGCAATGCATCCTTGAAGAGGCAAGAGTATTTCTTAGGACCTCTTAGGGTGCAGATAATAATAATAATTAATAATTAATAATAATAATTGTCTTATTATTATCATTGCATTCCATCACCTTTAAGACAAAAAGTTACTGTACAGATGTGGAGACTTCCTGAAAACAAAGCAGAGTGTCCACTGGCTACAGGACAGGAACTACCTCACGGACGCGGCGTTGGTGATGATTATCGGCCAAACCCCACGGTGCACCCCACGGATTTGCGCAAACGTGGAACGACATTCATCCACCGTTGTGGCACCGTGGAAATGGCCCATGACACCCTCTGTGCGCTGTCTGGCGTTGCTCCCTCCCTTCTAACGCCGCTTAACCACTGACTTTTCACTGTCCCCCTAGTTTTGCCCTTTCCGGGTCATACACTTGGAACCACATAGCAGGTAGCCTTTTCACATGGGCTTACTCACGCGATAATACGCACTGACTCAGTCATATGCGAACTACGTGTCTTCTAATGGCTTGATAAATCATTCCTCTTTAACACTGAATAAATATTTCATCGTCTGGTTGTACCACAGTGTATGTACCCAGTCCCCTACGGAAGGACATCCTGACTCCTTCCGAGTGCTGGCAATTGGGGACAAAGCTGCATTCATGTGCAGGCTGCGGCGTGAACGTGACCGCTTCGGGTAAATAGAAAAAGACATGATTACTGGCTCATACGGTGTATTTGGGCTTGTAAGGAAGTGCCAAACTGTCTCCAAAGTGACGAAGTCCCCTTGCGCATTCCCACCAGCCACGAACGTGACCTCCCGCGGTTCTGCATCTGTACCAGCGTTTGGTGTTGCCGGCGGTTTGGATCGTCACTGTTCTCAGAGGGAGGGAGTCGTATCCTGCTGCTGTTTTAACTCGCAATGTCCCAATGACATGTCCTTCGGTGCAGGTCTCATTTGCTTACCTGGATGTGCCAGCAGTCTACCCCCTCTGGTATCCATTCGTATCATTTGCTCGATTTTTAAGTTGGGTGGTTTTTTTTACTATTGAATTTTAAAAGATTTTTTTTTAGGGGCAGGTAATACATTGAATCTCAGTCCTGTGTCAGATATGTCTTTCGTAAGGATTTTTCTCTCAGTCTGAGGCCTGTCTTCTCCTTCCTTTACTGTTTTTTATACCCAAACCTCTTTACCCCTAGACTTCACTCTCAACTACTTCATTTATCCAACCGTGGCCCAGGAGGGCTCCGAGTGCAGCCCAACTCATACAGCCGTAGGAGACGCCTGCTCAGCCCCCTCATTTATTCACATGCATATATTTGAGCTGTCATTAGTGTGAGTGCATTGCACGCGTGGCCCAAGACAGCCTTCTTCCAACGTGGCCCAGGGACGCCAGGAGCTGACATGCACCGTCACTCCCACTGCAGTCTCGTTTCTGCCGCTTCATTCTTCTGCCGAAACCTCAGACTGGCTGCGGCCCCCACGCCAGCAAAGCCAGTGATCGTTTTACGGATTTCACTTCATCGGATCGCCGAACAGCACTTGAACTGTGCGCGTCTCTCTTCTTGGCACGGGCTTGGTCTAGACGTCTGGGGCATGATAGTCTCTTCATTTTCCTCTCTCCTTTCTGGATACCCATGCTCTGATCCATCTGCATCATTTGCTCCAGGATTAAATGCTGGAGTTTCTCCCTATTCAGGGCCATGGTCAACATGGTGCTCGCCCTGCCTTCCTCTCCGTTCAGATGACTCCATTTTTTCCTCTCTCCTAAGACTGACTCCAACTGCAGCCTCATGTACCCACCTCGCATTTACTCCGGGAGGCTTTAGACAGTCTCAGACCCCACGTGTCCATGTCCTTCTCCAGCCCCACCTCAAAGGTAAATCCCAGAAGCTCTTCCCGTTCCCCCACCCAGTGAGTGGTACCAGCCCCTCATGTCCTTGAATAAGCCGGAAGCCCAGTAGCTATTCTCATCCGGTCCCCACACATCTTCAGTTTTTACTCCGAATTCTCTAATCTCTTCACTTTTCTCCAGCTGCACACCCCCTGCCCACCACAAACGAGAGGTCCCAGCATCAGATCGCTCTGCCCCCCAAGAGCAGAGAGAGGTCTTTTCCAAACACACACTGATTTGCATCCACATCCACCTTCAATGAAGAGACCACACTGGTATTTAAGATGAAGTCAAAAACCATTCACAGAGACTGAACTCTACATGTGACCTTGTTGTGCAGATTCGTCTCACACCACATTGCCCCAAACGGTTCTGTCCCCTGCCGTCCCCACCGCCAGGGCTCAGGCCACACTGCCTGGGGGTCCTCTTCCTCCCCCTCCATTTAGTTTCCTTCTAACAGCACTTTCATGCCTCACTGCACTCGTCAGGGTTCTCCGGAGAAACAGAAGCCATTGAAAATGATAGACAGATGAGAGAGAGATGGTAGATGATAGATAGGTGATAGGTGATAGATGATAGATAAATGAGAGATGGGTAGATAGAGGGAGGGTAGGAGATTTGTGATGGGATTTGGCTGACACGATTATGAAGTCTGATGTGCCATGCTGTGCCACCTGCACGCTAGAAAACCAGGAAAGCTGGAGCCCAAGTCACAAGGCCCGAGAGTCAGCCGCGTCCATAGTGGAACTCCCAGCCTGAACCCAAAGGCCTGAGAACCAGGTGGGTCATGGTGTGAGGCCTCAAGTTCAGAGTCTAGAGAATTAGAGGTCCTGTCGTCTGAGGGAGGGGAGGATGGGTGCCCCCGTGCAAGCTGGGAGAGGGGGGAGGTGCTCGTTCCTCCTGTGTGTTCTGTTGGGGCCCTTAGCTGATGGTTGGGGAGGAGGATCTTCTTTACTCAGTCTCCTGATTCAAATGCGAATCTCTGCCAGAAACCGCCTCCGAGAAAAACCTAGAAATATTTACCCTCCCTGGGCCCAGGCACACTGAGCTTGAGCAAACTTCTTAAGCAATCTTCTCTCATTAAATCACATGCCCACATTATTTTAGTGGAAATTTCGCATTAATTTATTGCTTGAATGTTTGATCAGTCTCCTTGCCTAGCAGATTGCGCGCTCTATTAAGGAGTGAACGTATCTGTCCTTATTTACGTTCTCGCCTCAGAGCCTAACCCTGCACTTGCATCATTGAGTGAGTGAATAATCTTCCTCGTGGACGTGGGCTTTGTGAGCCACGCTTGACTCTTTTATGTACACGTCTATATATAGTAATTGAAATGGTGATGAGTTAGTGTTATTTTTGTATCTTAACAGCTGTATTTCTTGAAGTGTGTGTTAGAAGGTGGTAGGAGTTAACATCATATTCCTGGGCTTTTTGACACTTAGCCTCCCCATTTCTCTAATTGTAAAGTGCAAATCATATCGACTTAACTCCTGGGATTGCTGTGCAAAATAACGTGAGACAAAAGTCATTCTGCGATTCCAAAGTGCCACCTAGAAGCTCGGTGATGGTGATAAACATTATCGTCGACATTTTACACCATCTAATTTTAGTGTTCTGGAATCCTCAGGAATAAAAGCCAATATTTCCATCATACCAATGAACAAAAGAATATTCTAAGTCCTACTTGCTAGTAACTTAGTGATGACTCCATTCACATAATTTAGTGTCTAAAAATAATAAATGCTAACTATGAATCCATACATATAAAGGTAACAAAAGGCCCCAATTCATTGTTCATTTCTAATGAGATTACCCACATTTTACCCGAAGGATTCTGTGTGGGGATCTTTATCGAAGCAGCCATCTAACAGCTTTGCAATCAAACGACGACCTTCACCGAGTGGTCGTGTATCCCTGAGTACTGAGGACTGTGGCTTGAGGTCAGGCAGTGAGAGAAAACGGCTTTCGAGGACTTGCTCTGTCCGTGACTTCCTGCATGACCTTGAGAGAGGCACGTCACTGCCTGAGATCTGTAAGATGGGGAGAAGCACACAGCCTCCCTCCTGAGGTAGCCGTGAAGGATACAGAGACGTACGAGTGTGCGTCAAAGTACTTACTACCCTAAGAGTGTTGTATAAACGTCATTTAATGCAAGATGGCCCCTTGACTATAGCCAAGCCCATGAAATGAGCTGCACGTCAGGGGGAGCAGGGAGAACTCTGTAAACAGTTACTCCTCTTACATAAGGGGAGAAGCTCAGGACCCCTTAAGAGTTCTTTTGAATCCTGGCCACATCAGGTATCAGGAAGTGTTCACTCACACACTGAAGAACTAGCCGCTCCCACCAGTTTTGTCTGTGAGACGCACGGCACTCAAGTCATCGGAAATGGAGAAATAAGGGACACGTATGTACCCAGGAAAGTGTGAAAGGCTGGCTCTGTGATATTCTGATTTCAAACGCAAACGTCAGCGGCGCTCTGTTCTACCTCTGTCATTCTCTGTGGTAGATGACTAAAAGGGCTACGAACCTGTATCCTCCTCCCATGAGGGGCTGCGGTCATGTCTCCTTCCCCCTCCAACCTTTGACTTGACTTGTTGAAGACACGTAGCCAAATGCCATTGTGCACTCCCCGGGTCTGAGCCTTGCACCTCCTGCCTGGCCGCCATGGCAGGGAGCCTGGGCGAGCCTGCAGGGGCCTGCGAGGACAAGGGGGACACACCACTCCGTCCGGGCCGCCGTGGGCCAGCGAGCCCACAGCCAGTCTGGAAGCCGGCTCCTGACAATGGGTCAAAGCAGCTGAGGCCGGCCACCTTGGCCAGATCGGCAGAATCGCTCAGCTGAGCCTGCTGCCAACGGACAATGCATAAAACTGTGCACTTAACAGATGGCTATTGCTTTGAGTCATTACGTTTTGGCACGACTTATGGGACTGGAGTGACGTACGTCTTAAGAGGAAGTAAAGATAAGCGTTAGAATATCCAGGAAAAAAAATAAAAGGGAATAACAGACACGTCCGTGGATATTGGGGCAGAAAGAGGCCTGCAGCGGGAGGAAGGGAGCACAAGCCACAGAGCTCCTTTCCGTCTCTGAGTGGCTGCCCTCCCCCCATGGTCTGGTGGAGAGTAGCATGCGAAGGACCTGAGGGAAGACACAGTCAGAGCTGTCGAGACATTTGCATTGAGAAAAAGGACTAAAGTACTGAAAGGCGCGCAGGAATCAATCTAGAGGAGCAGTAAGGTTTAAGTCCGAAAGGAAGCGAGTAGCAGCTTCTCTGGCTTGTTTCCCAGCAACCCCGTGGCTCCGGGGGCGGCAGGTGGTCACAGGGGCGCCCGGAAGCAGGAAGGAGAAAAGACGGAAGTCGGGGGGACGTGCTGATGTGAGGTGAGCGCGCTCACGGAAGGCCGGCGTCAGCCCCGAAAGTCCGGGCGGAGGCTAAGCCCGGCCCCGTGTCCTCCACACGAGTCCCCGGAGCAGAGTTTCACCGCGGTGGTGGCAGCGGCGGAAACGACGTCTGGGGACGGGAAGGCCAGTCCCGGGTGCGTACAGAGCAGGCCTGGTAGCCAGGGCACAGGGGACCCCAGGCGTCCTCCCGCCGTCCGCGGGCCACGGCCTCCATCCAGAACGCACCGACGCGGGAAACGCCGAACCCGGTCTCTTACTTCCCCTCGCTTGTCTCCGGGAGCTTCTGCCAGTCCGCCCTAGGGACCCAGGCACACGGAAGGGCGCTCGGCCGGCCTCACGCGGGTCTTGCAGGTGGGACGCGCTGCCCGGGCTGTTCTGCGGTGGCTCTGTGTGACAACGGAAAGGATGCAGATGTGCCGCCGTGTACACCGGGGGGCAGCCTCGCTGGGGCGGGGGTGCGGTGGGGGTGGAATGGCGACTTGAGTGCAAAACTAAATAGCTTAAAAGGAGCAAAAGCGACCGTTCAAGGCTCAGGGGCTTTCTCTTCACACCGGAAAAGACGGAGTTGCCATTTTGTGTTCAGAGCCGTAGTCGCTCATGAGCTCCTGCGGGGCGGAGAGACCGTGACCGTGACCTAAAGTGGGGCGGACGTCCTCTTCCCGCTCCTGGACTTCATGAGTCAGGTCTGACAGAGCACCTTCGAGTCAGGTCTGACAGAGCACCTTCACGGGGAAAGGCAGCCGTGCTGTCGCTTGTTTTCCACCCGGACAGGGACTGTGAGCAGCGCAGGCTCACGGCCGCTCTGATCCAAGCCAACCGTCTCTGAACACATGGCTGAGGTTCCCGGCCTCCCAATTAAGACTGTGGTTGCACGCGTGCGTGTGTGTGTGTGTGTGTGCACGCGCGTGTGTATGCACATCTACGTGTGCATGTGTGTGTGCATGTGCATGCATGCATGTGTATGTGTGTGCATGTGCGCATGCGTGCGAGCACACGTGTGTGTGTGCGTGTGTGCGCGTGGTTGTGCACGCGCGCGCGTGTGTGCATGTGTGCATGTGTGCGCGCATGCGTGTGTGCATGCATGTGTGCACATGTGTGTATGCACGTGTGTGCATGTGTGTGCGTACGTGTGTGTGCTTGTGTGTGTGCGCGCGTGTGTGCACACGCATGTGTGCACACTTGTGTGTGTGTGTGCATGTGTATGTGCATGCATGTGCGCGTGAGTGTGTGCGAGCACACGTGTGTGTGCGTGTGTGTGCATGTGTGCATGTGAGCACGTGCACGCGTGCACGTGGTTTCTGGCTTGCTTGGTTTTCCTACCTTTGTGGTGGGGGTAATGTGGAGAGCAAAGATGAGAATGGAAAAGTGTGGAAGACCCACTTAGTGTTCTAAGTCACTGGGGCTGACTCAGCCTTTGCTTAGTGATCAGCTTTGGAGTATTAAGTACCTTTCGAGCACTTGAAAGGTGGCATTCTGAATCTCAGGGTCATACGTTACTCTCCTGAGCATCTCGAAGGAGCAGGGAAACTTGAAATGAAAGACACAGAGATTTTCGGCTCATTCTCTAAAAATGCTACTATAATGCTATCAAAACGTAAGTCCTTAAAATTAAAATGTAAGTCGTTTCTCCCCATGCACACCGAAGGCCAGCCCAGAATGAAGGTGCGTTTTGGAGGACCACGCCCTTGTTTGGTGAGACATGGGACAGCTTTGGACAACCTTTAGCCAGATGAACCTGGAATGTTCTCTTGCTGTTAGGTAGATTCTGTGCTCTTGGGATTTTATCTTGGTCTAAAGGATTGACTATGGGGGGTTGGGGGGTGCCTCCAAAACAGCTGTATTAAAGGATGGCCTAGGAAACTATTTGACAGGTGGTCTCATCCTGCCAAGCCCCTTCTCAGGTGAGCTTGTGGTCCCCTGGACTCATGGGGCCGTCATGCCTGGCAGATTTACAGAATGGGGTCATCCGGGATCTATACGACATAAACTGCCTCATGAGGCACATTGTCTGATATTTACATGGTGTAATGATTGGAAACAAAATTGCTTGTCCATCTCGCTTTCCCTTATGGTGGCCTACATAATGGTGAGCATCTTAGGGATTCTACAGATATGTAAAACAAGGATTTCCCAAAACATCCCTGTCTCTGAAACAGATGTTGCCAGAATATTCTATCGTACGCAGAAACCTTTCCATTTATATTCTTGGCCAAATGATTGACTGTGCAGTCTGAAGCCAGTATGGAGCTCTTTATTTTCTATAACCCCCAAATCCCAGTTTATATGATCTGAAGGTCAGAGCAAACTTGCCTTATTCTATTTCAGGAAATCTGAAGTGTGAAAAAGTGGTGCTCTGACTGAAAGGCATCCACTCCCACCCTGAAGACACGCATTAGCACAGAAAAGCCCCTTGCACCCTGCAGCCGCCGAGCTCAGGACCGGTAAGGACGTGGGAAACCCCGGGCAAGATCAGATCTGAGAGCAGCAGCAGTGTGTCCCACGAGCTCAGAGTCTTAAGCAGAAAGGAGCCCTAGACTTAAACATTTCTGAGCCAATTAAATAGAGAAATATTTAGAGAAAAGTGATTTATAATGCGAAATATCCATTGCAATTAAGTTCAATCTCAGAGCTAACTTGACGGCTCCGTGGGTAAATGGATGGGATAGAATTTTATCGGGCAAGTTCTCTTCCTCCACGCCACGCAGTGGCCTGGGGTACTTGGGAAGCATCTTCCTCGCTGATTGTCTTTGTCCTCTCTCCCACAAAGCTCAGAGCCAAACCGGTAGCTGTTGTAACTAACTCTAGCGTACGTCTCCCGGCGCCCTTATGCCCTGTCCCCCCCTTTAGAACCTCCTGCTCCTGAGGTGTTTAACCAATTGTCCTCAGATGACGCATGTGGACCGACTCCCACCTTGTAATGGTAAGAGCTTGTCACCGACTGAATTGTGAGGTTACAGCATGCAAGACCACATTGGCACGGCTTGTATAAAACGCCCTGTTGGGCATCGGGCCCATGGAGATACCTGGAGAGCCTCCACCTGTTCGTTAACTCCAGCTCACGGCGATGCGCTGCGCGTATTCCATGCGACGGGGGAGATTTTGAAGTGACTTCTACCAAACCAACACACGTGGGTCTTTGGTCTCCCCATAGGTCCCGGACTTCCATTGTCGCTGATCAAGGTACACTCTACGGCCACCTGCTCCTGTCATCGGAGGGGCTCAACGCTTCCCAACACTTCTTCTTCCGTTACCTATCTCTTCCTCTCCTGGAACTCCAAAATCCAGCTCTTCTGGTACAAGGTCTTCAAAATAAGGGGGGGTTCTTCATCGGTCATGTCTGTGTCTAATCCTTGAAAGAGGTGGGAGTTTTAAAAACTGAGAATGAAGGGCTGAGGCCTTCACAGAGGTCCAGAATCATACAGGAGCTTTAAAAATGCAATCAGACATTTGCACTGTAAAGACTAAGTCTCTCTATCTCTGATTCCTGTATCTTATTATGCTACAAGAGGTACTAGACTTGAGAAACGTCCAAAGCAGTCCTGTTATTTCCTGAGCCTCAGTAAGAAGGCCCCGGAAAAGTGAGGGGCATTTGAGAATCAGAGAACCCACTTCCAGTGACACAGACAGCAAGCCTGAGAGGAGACAGTGCGGGGGCTCCTACCCATTCTTAGCACCTGACACCATGTTTAGAACATTTTTGACACTCAGCAAAGGACATTCAAGGACTATTTAAAAGATATTAGGCTACATGGAGGTCAAATGTCCATTCGGCACAGACATGAATATTGAGCTCATATTTATGAGGAATTTTTCCATTTCAATGACACTAAAAAAGGGTATGAATTTCCTCTCCACAAAAATACAACTACAGAATTTTGAATATCACTTCAAGGGCTCACAGACCTTCCAAAGTCTATCTGAAAAATTCATGATTCAAGGGGGTTGGGTGGCAGTAGTCTCCTCGTGCTTTAAAAAAATGCTACAGAATTTCTACCTTTCAATTTCATCCAAATCAAGAATAAATCTTAAGGTTTCTCATAGATAAACTCACCTATCTTATTTCACCCCTTTCCCACTGCACTACATTGCTTTGAAATGCTTCATAAGCATGCCCAGAAGTTGGAATCACGTAGCTATGGCACTTCGAAGTATGGTTCTCATCTTGGATGGTGAGAGGAAAGTCACACAGCCCCCTAAACCCACAGTGTTTTGTGGGGATACGGAATGCTTCTGGGTTGGTCCGACATTTTTCATACCCTTCAGCTATCTTCCGGGGTTACAACGAATGCCACAATCTCCACAAAGAAGCCCCGAGTGCCGGAGAGGAGGGACACACAGAGAGGGAGCGCGTGAGTCCAGCGCAGCCGCACGCAATGGGTGAGAGCGCAACAGCATGTCACACTCAGACCTGGCTTCTGGAAGGAGCCGTCAGCGGCTCACAAGGCAGGACGTGCTCGCTGTCGGGAGCTAGCGGCCGACACGGCAATGCCACGGCGGGACGAGCAAACGCAGCGAGAAACGAGCGCCTCCGGCGACCCCAACCATTCCTGACCCAACACGCTTGGCGTGTGTGACGTGACCGCCGACGCCCACGAGTGCTGTAAAACAGGGTCCCTAATAGAACAAGAAGAAAACGCCTCACAGTCCCTCGTGTTTGAATCACGTCAGGAGTCAGAATGAGGGTTACAAAACGGTGAAACGGGCTCCCAGAACATAAAGGTTCTGGAATTTGGAATTGTGCAGAATCATCTGGGGTGTTAAAACCCATGTACTCCTGCAGTTCCCTCTCTTCTGCCCGTAGTCTGGGCTGAGGCTGGACGGTAAGTGGAGGGAAACAATATGCACTGGGCCGTAACCCGTGCCTGGTTGGCAGTCTACCTTTATTGTGCGAGGGCGGTCCAGAAGAAAATTCCAGCCATGAATGCCTCTATTTTCCATATTACGTGGCTGGGTACTTTCCGGAAAGCCCTCGTATTCATACCCCAGAAGAATTACTGTCCCTGGCTGGAAGCATCATTTGCTGGTTCAACAAATAGACGGAGACTCCTGACGGCCTGGGTTCAAAGGCTCGTGTTCTCACTGAGTAGCAATGCGATGTGGGTACGTGCCTGATCCCTTCCACACCTCAGTTCCCCATCTTTAAAATGGAGATAATTGCAGTCTGATTCTGGGGATTAAATGGGTGAATTCACACAAAGTCCTCAGAACAGGACTGGGCACAGACTGACCACAGGTCATTGCTGGCAATTACTGTTAGCAAAATTTTACAAGTGAGAAAATGAAGGGTTGGGAAGGTTAAGTAGTTGTTAGCTCAGGGTCATGCGGTGCTGGAGAATTTTAAATCATTCTAGCACACTTATAATTAATTGTTCTGGGGCTCGTACAACAGAGCCTTCAGGTGGGAGGATGCGTTTGCTCTCTCCCGAGGAGCATGCCAGACTCCGGGTCCTGTGATTTACTCCGTGCAAAGGCACGAGGGCTGCACCATTTGCAGCATTCCAGTGCATCCCCCCTCTGACTGTGAACATAAGCAGCAAAAATGATGCAGTAATTATTTTGCGAAAATCACCTTATTTAACATACAGAGATGTTTTTCTTCGCTCATGTGCTTCAACCCCGTGTACGCACAGGAAGGAAGCTATCTCGTGACTACAGCGCTCTGGCTTCCGGGCAGGGAGAGCAGGGAGGCTTCCCACATGAGGGCCCCAAAGGACCCCACGTTCAGATTTCTGCCCTGACAATTACATGGGCCACTGTCCTTAAGATAGAAAACACTGGTCACCAGGATGGGCTACAGCGAGCGCCGCATACTCTGAACATCACGGCTTGTGTGACTTCCTGGTCATGTGACTAGACTCTACTGAGTCCACACCGGTAACCCATCCCCAGGACCGCGAGCACAGGGCTTCCGGGGCCTTCCCCAGGCTCCCAATTCCAAATTGCTTTCTCAGTCAGATCCCTTTCCTGCCTGAAACTTGGCTTCTGATCTCGCTTTTGCTCTGGATTTAAAATCTGAGATTTTTCTCTTGCTTATGAGGAAGTCTTGCCTGCCTGGGATATAGATTTCCCCTCTCCTTTGCTTCAGGTGTCACAGCGGGGGTTAATATTATTTCTCTTACATCCAGGATCAATCCTAAATAACCTTTCCTTGGAAAGAGGTGAACACTCACGGAATCTATTTGATTTGATTTCATTCAATTTGATTCAATTCAATTGAGTTCAATACGATTCACATACTTTGGGCACCTGCTTTGAGACCAAGCCCCACTTTGGGAATTATTTGGCCTGAAACACAGAGGATAAAAATGCAGAATAAGGGTAATATATCACATATTAATATGAATCTTCTGCCTCTCCTCTTCTCTCAACTTTAACTTCAAATAAACTCTCTTCAACCCCTTTTTATTTCTTCCCTAGAACAAGCTATCAGGTTTTTAAGAGTCCTTGTCACATAAAAGGCGAGGCTCCGGTCCGAGATATTACCGAGGATCTGACAACTGCTTTGGAAGCGCAGTAATAGCCTTTCCTTCCCGTGGGCGCCATGGCCAATTGCATTTCTTTCCTGTCCGTGTGCGAGTGTGTGTGCGTGGTGGGGGGTTCTGCTCTAAAAGTGCAGCTGTAAAAACTAAACTCTGTAACTGTGACCCCAATCTCGTGTCAAATTTCCCCTTTCAGACGCTGGGAAAGGCCGCGGGCGCTCGCCGCCCCTCTCGGGCGTACTCCCACACTCGGGTCTCAGCTCCCAGCTTGCTCTCTGGTAACTAGGGCAACGCTGCACCTGCCCAACGTCCGCACCGCTGACACCCGATATCGTTGTGCCAGCCATTTCCCCCGAGATGGCGCTTACGCAGCAGCAGAGCCAGCGGGCTCCATTAAATGTCCCCTTCCGCTCTCCCCGGGGCAGCGAGTGCCCATTACGAAACCCCAGAGGCTCTGTGTGCTTCCCTGAGTCATCACCGACTCCTTCAGCTGGCCGCCTCACCAACCCTGCCTCGTGCCTGGTCTCTCTGTCCGGGCCGGGGCTGGTATTCAGGCCACCTTTGTTCCTCATTCCTCTCTCACACCAAGGCAGGTGTGACAGCTGGGGATCAGGCCGGATTCTGTCATTCATCGTGGTGGCACTCGTGTGCCTCTTGTTGGTAGCAAACTTCTGGTTGCCATCCAGCCAGCTACTGCACGTTAGGAGACCTCTCACCAAAACCCGGATAAAATACAGTGGGAACCAGAAGGAATGTTCCATCCCAAAGGAATAGTCCACGTCAAATACTTTTGGAAAACCTACACACAAAACTTCTCTTAGAGAATCACTATTCATCGCAGCCTGTGAAAGGCTCCGATAAGGTCTGCAATTAAACATCTGTTTGGCTTTGCTTGACCTTGTCCTTCAAAATCATGACCTTGGACATCTCTCCCCCCCCCCCCCCCCGCAGACAGCTCCCCACACACATACACACATGGAAACACACATACCACACGTAGAATCTGTCTCGGTCAGCTCAAGCTGCTGTGACAACACGCCACAGGCCGGGTGGCCTGAATGACGGACACTCATTTCCCACAGTTCTGGAGGCTGGAAGTCCAAGATCTATGTGCTGGCAGATTCGGGTTTTGGTGTGAGGTCTCCTTCTAACGTGCAGTCAGATGTCTTGTAGCCATGTACCTACATTTAGGAGACAGAGTGACCTTGGAGTCCCTTCTCATAAGGACACTCATCCCATTATGGAGGAGCCACCTGCATAACTTTATCCAACCCTAATTTCCTCCCCAAGTCCCCACTTCCGAAACCATCACGTTGGGGTTTAGGGTTCAATATAGGACTTTTGTGGGAGAACATATTCAGTTCAAAACAGCACCCACTGACCAAGATTCTGTGCAAACAATACTTGCTTGGATTTTCCTGAAGCTGGGTTGGCTTCTCTTTATATATTTTGAGAAGCACTTATCATAGTGGCTAAGTACAGATTCCGGAGTCTGCCAGGGCTCAAGGCCGGCACAGTGACCTTCAGCAAGTCTAAAAATGGACAATCTTATAAGGTCATTGCAAGAGTTAAATATAACAGAAGAACTAAGATCAGAGCCAGGCTCCTCCTAAGCAGGCAATAACAGCTAATGATTGATAATTTTCTGTGAAGACTACATTTTGGGAGTGCCAAAGACAAAATTATGCTTGCTGGTCACACTTGCTCCTTTTTTTGGTACAAAGTGCATTTTGGTTCCTCGTTTTCAAGTTTCTGCCAAAATAAAGTCTGTTCTCGGTGTTAAAGCTCTGAGCAGCGGAGAACCCAGCCGCCGAGCTAACGCTGGGGGGAAGCACAGGACTCAGCTCCTGCAGTGTCACCTGGGTCCCTCTGCACTTGGCAATGGAAGAGGCAGTGTCTAGGGCTCTGAACAACCCTGAGAAGCTCAGGGTTTTGCTGTCCTGAGATAAAGCGTAAGGAGATATTTAACGGACGTCCCAAGACGCAGCTCTGGGGGAATGCATGCCACAGTGTCCGATGTCAGATTTGAGGGAGGGGCACACCTTCCTGTCCTCTCCTCTACCCCCTTGGAGATGAATCAGAGCTAGCTGCAAAAATAAATAGAAACCAACCAACCAACCACCAAAAGCCCTGCAAACAACCGCTCCACATGCAGCCTTCTCACTCGAAGCTCTAGGACTCAGAGTTGTGTCCGCCTTGCTGCGTTCGGTGGCATGGACACGCAGAAGCTCCTCTTACTTCCACGGCATTTAAGGCCCAGGGGCAGGGCCTCACCTATCCCTTGGACGTTTCCCAGGGCTCTCACCTTCAGCCAGAGTTAAACCCACCTTATACCAGGTAAACCATGAGGTTCCAAATGGGACATGAAGGGAGGCAGTGGGGTGGCAGGGCTTGGACTGGGGTGACACAGGTGAGGCCTTCAGGGTGCAAAATGGAAGAGGGAATTTTAAAAAATTCATTAATCAAGGCAAATAATATCCTAAAAATCAAAGTTAACATATAAAAAATTCCAAGGTGAACCCAGTATCAAATGTTACGACAGGGTCAGCGTTAACGATGTTTCCTTCCGCTGTAGCCTCTGATTCGGCTTAAAGCAGGACTGCGTGCAAGAGGGGCAGCATGCAAGGGACAGGGACAGACTCGGTCAACTGGACGAAGGAATGGACAACGCTTATCAGACGCTTATGTTTCCCAACCTTGGCAAGTTTTAAGAAGTTGTACCTAACAGCAAGAGTAGTAAGACAACACCTTCCTGATCACCTTAAAGCAGCGGTTCTCAGCCTGAGGGGCGCGACCGCTTTGGGGGTCGAACGACCCTTTCATGGGGGTCACACGACCCTTTCATGGGGGTCGCCTAAGGTCATCGGAAAACACATCAGACATTTACGTGACGACTCATAACAGCAGCAACAGGACAGTTACGAAGTAGCAACGACAATAGTTTTATGGGGGTCCCCACAGCGTGAGGAGCTGCAGTAGAGGGTCGCGGCGTTGGGAAGGTGGAGAACCACGGGCTTAAAGCAACGTTCAAGAGTGAGGGGGTGGGCCAGGCAGGAAGATATTCGTTACTTCCTTGCACAGACTCCTTTAAACCTCATGGTGACTCCAGCATTGGATCGTTTTAATCAGCCTTTGATGCTGGGGGCACTGAGCTTGCAGAGTGACGCCAAAAGCTAGTGTGGAGATGGAGGTACCACTTCCCACCGGCTTGGCTCCGCAGTCTTTGATTTGCTGCCACGCTGCTTTGTGTGTGCCCTGGCTTTTTTATTTGTAAGGCAATAACAGCACTAATTCCTGCTATTTATTGTTAGGCCAAAACACAAGTGAATGTACTTTGTAAACTATACAAATACTACAAAAAATATCAAGGCTTGTTTATTTTTTAATTTCTTCTTAACCTGTTTGTTGAGCACCAGGAAGCCAACGGCTTTGATCTGGAATATTGCACCAAGGAAAAAACAAAACAAAACAATAGCCTACCAGTTTTCACAGATTTGCAGAGTCTGAATATTGAATTAAATAGTCTCATCGGTCCTTTCCATGTCAGAAATGAAAAAGGAGCTGGTGTATTTCTGGTACACACTGTCTGTCAGTGGTTATGAAGGCAGGCAAAGCATTCTCTAGGTAATTGGCCCCACACTTTTGCTTCTCCTTTGCTATTAGAGATTTGGCCACGGGCACAAATGAAACCCCACATGAGAAAAGCCCTGTTCTTTTCTCGGGTTCATCCCTCTACCAGCTATAGCGGAGGTCCTGCAGGTAGGTGACGGTCGACATTCTGCAGGGGTGTCTCTCGAACGAGCACACAGATTTCACGTTCGACTTCATGACAACTGGAAATGGAACCCCACTTTCAGGCGATAAGCACGGTGTGTTCTGAGCTGGTTGTAAGGTCACGGGCATGGCAGGATTCTGAGAAATGCTGTTTCAGTTTGTCAGTTGGCAGACTTAATGAGATTTAATAACGCGAGGCAGAGCATTTTAAAGCGTGCTCTTTTATAGTGACTATCTCCGGTAGGTAGTTTATTATTTATTAATCTAAATGACTTAAAATCGCACAATAAAAGCTTTAGTACAAAAGATTGTCTGGCCTTGCCCGATGATTACTAATGGGTTGTTACTAGCGGCTACACTAGTAACAGGTCTCTTACATTACGCGGACTAAGATTGCAGGGCTGACCTCAGGTGAGTCGTTCTCGGGGAGTGGAGACACACTTGAGCGAGCAGAAGCAGAGCCAGAGTGCTTGGCCGGCTGCTTTTAAATGCAGTGTCTCCTTTGACAGACACGGTCAAGTTTACAGGGCCGTTTGGACGTGGGTTCTCTTTCTGGAAATGCTTCTTAGGAGACGGTACCGTGCTATCGGAGAGCAATTACAGCACGGGCGCCGACGACGGTCGTCCCCCTAATAATCACTTCCTCGATGTGGACACGCCCCACGCTAACCCTGAGCAAGCAGCGCGCCCTCGGACGTGCCGTTAGGAAAGGGACAGTTAGGGCGGCTAGCGCAGAGCGCGGGGGGCTAGATGAGATCGCACACTGTGCTGGGAAAATGTTAGGAAGGAATTATGCTGAGACACTGTCCCTTGCCTTGGCGGGCCTTCTGTGCCAACTGCTCGGCCTCAGGCCCCTTTCACCAGTCCAGCTCTTTCAGAGAAAACGTTTATGAGGCAGAAAAACTCAAAGGTACTTAGACCTAAGTAAGACTCGGGCATAGGATGGGAAGAGTTTAGCAAAGAAGTGGCAGGAATCAGTAAACAGTGGACGGCGGGGGCAGAGGACAGGACCATAACGGGGAGAACGCGGGAGGCCAGGCGCTGAGGAAGTCAGAACAGAAGGCGGCACAGGCCCCCACGTGTGCCCTGCGAGAGGCTGGGACGAAGACCCGGCTTCCTCCTTGCGGCGCGTTTTAGACGGCGCAATTCCGATGCTTCGCGTACGCTCCGACTGGGGAACCGCGACAGAGGCCCTGGATTTCCAAGGGTCACGTACGTCATTATTGCAGAAGCAGCACACAGGGAGCAATGAATAGGGCATTTATGATGATAATCACCACCACAGCAGCGATGATGATGATGATTGCAATGCTGATTATAATGGCAATCATCATTATTACATCTGAAATAAAAGCCCCAAAGAAGCCTCGTTTACACATGTTTGTCCTGTGAGCAAATCATCAGAACCATCTATTGGAGAATTTAGAAAAGATATTATTTTGTTACCTTGTTCTTGCATAAAAATATATTTAATTAGAAAGAAATGCTGAAGGAGCTGTCCATCTATGATGAGATGGGATGTGAACGTGGACGGCTGGTCTCCTCCCTCCAATCAACCCTGGGAAGTGAGGGGGAGCAAAGAACAGGCTTGTGAGGAAACACGAGGCCAGGGCCAGGCTTTGGTGTGTGCACATGTGCATGCGCATGTGTGCGTGTGCGTGTGTGTGCATGTGTGCGTGTGTGTGAGCATGAGTGTGTGCATGTGCGGATGTGCACGAGCGCGAGTGTGCGTGAGTGCATGAGCATGTGTGTGCATGTGCGCGTGTGCGTGAGCATGTGCATGCACGTGTGCGCGTGTGTGCGCGTGTGCATGAGGGTGTGTGCGTGAGCGTGTGTGCATGTGTGTGAGTGTGCGTGCGTGTGTGTGCGTGCATGCATGTGTGTGCGCGTGTGCGCGTGCGCATGTGTGTGAGCATGTGCGTGCGCATGTGTGCGCGTACACGTGTGTGCACGCGAGTGTGTGCACGTGCGTGTGCATGAGCGTGTGTGTGAACGTGTATGCACACGTTTGTGTGCGTGAGCTTGTGTGAGCGTGTGTGTGCATGCACGTGTGCATGTGTGCATGAGCGTGTGTGTGTGCGTGTATGTGTGAGCTTGTGTGTGCATGAGTGTGCGTGTGTGCGCATGTGCATGAGTGTGTGTGCATGTGAGCATGTGCACGTGTATGCGTGAGCGTGTGTGCGTGAGCGTGTGTGTGCGTGCGTGCGTGTGTGCACGTGAGTGTGTGCGTGTGCGCGTGAGTGTGTGTGAGCATGTACGTGCGTGAGCGTGTGTGCATGCATGTGTCCATGTGAGCATGAGCGTGTGTGTGCGTGTGTGTCCATGAGCATGTGTGTGCATGTGTGTGTGCATGAGCGTGTGTGTGCGTGAACATGAGTGTGTGTGAGAGCATGTGTGTGAGCGTGTGTGTCCGTGAGCATGTGTGTGCATGTGTGCGTGTGCGTGTGTGCGTGTGTGTGTGTGTGTGTGTGTGTGTGTGTGTGGTGGGGGTGGGGGTGTGAGGCATTGTAGAATTGAGGCCACTGAGCAGTGAGGCGTTTACAGAGCTCTCTCTCCTGACCTCTGTCCCATAGACCCTGCAGGGGCCAGACTGCTGCTTGCACGGTCAGTGGGAAGCAGGATGAGAGCGCGTCGGAGGTCAGGGTAGGTGGAGACAGCTCCCAAGTATTTATTCCTTCAGCCTCTTCCTTCTAATGGCCATGGCTGGAGGATGGCAGCTGTGGAAAACACCTCATACACAACTCCTTCCCCCACAACACACACACACACGTTTTTGGTAGAAACTTAATTGATTGGCTGGCAGATGCCTATGAGAGTGACATACAGAGGGACATGCGCAGTCCTGTGCTGGCTCGGGCTCACTGCTCATCCTTAGCTGGGAGCCACACCAAGGCCGGACCCGTGACCCATCACATTACACATTGCCATGGCGCTGCGACCCTGAGCCAGCACGACCGGACTCCGGAAAAATACAAACACGTCACGGAAAAGAAGTCAAGCAGAGGACGATTAAGGTAAACACACTCCACGCACGAGTACGCCCAAGGGGAAGCAGAAGAGGAAGTCGGGAAGAGAGGTCTTACATTGGGAGCAAGAACTATTTTGGTAGCCAACGCTGAGTGGACAAAACGGCATATTCAGTCAATGGCACGAACATCAGCGGAAGACGCAGATGGAACTTCGGTCCCTAAGGTGCAGGAGGAAAGCACCGTCTCCGGAGACGGCGAGTATGACAGAAGGCAGGGAGGCTCCGGGTAGCAGCGCGCCACCCGGGACAAGGGTGCAGCAGGAGCGAAAGAATGACAGCTGGTGAAGACGGTCGATAAAGACAAATTTCCCATAATTGAAGAAAGATAAAAAGCCCGAGAGTCAAGTGCATCCTAGAAGGCAAAACAGGACCAACAAGGAGAGACGCGTTTCAGCATCGTGACGTGAGATGCCAGAACACGAGCGTCACCACGAGCACCCGGAGGCGTTCAGAGCGGACGCTGACCCAGTACGACGCAGAGACAGGCAGCGCGGGCTTTAACGGGACCCTCGTGTTCCGCCAACTCTGGTCACTCATCCCAGCCCGGGGGGCCATGCACTGTCACTTATTCCTGAGTCCCAACTGGTATTTGTGACTTACGACCCATAAAACACGGCAGAAGTGGCCCTGTTTCCTCCAAGGCTAAGTCGAAAGAAGTCTGGCTGCGTCTGTTTTTGTGTTTTTGTGTTTTTGATCTTTTTAGCTTCTGTTTTGATCATGTCCCAGCTCTTGCCTCTCTAAAGCCAGTGCCCAGGCTGAGCAGAGTTCAAGCCACACGTAGGAGCCCTGTCAACAGTCCCCCGTAGGCACCGAACTTAATAAGGAAAGAAGGCGTCTTGGCCCGAGTCCCTTTGCCCCAGACCCTTCAGCCCTCAGCTGTGCGAGTTCCCCCCCCCCCCCAGCTGATACTCCCCAGTGAGGCTTCAGGCATTCTGGGGCAGGAAAGAGCCACCGTCCCTGTACGTCTTGAGGTCCTCACCTATGGGACTTTATAATGGTTCCCCCCCACACCACGTTCTGGGGTGACCTGCTACCCAGCCGCAGGTGGCTACAACAGTGAGTGTTCTCTCTTGTGAGGCACTTTTTAGCCGATATAAAGCAGCTCAAGTGGACTCAGTTTCATTTATATATTCATTCCGTTATTCCCCAAATATTTATTAATCATCAAACACTTGTCAAGTACTGTTGAAAGTGGTATGAATAAAATACGTGCACGATTACTGTGCCTATAAAAATCACAGCATTTTTTGGATTCTTAGGGGAGACAGAGCTTGAGTGTACGATGGAGTCTTGGGGGGCGTGGACAGTTTCTAGCAAACATGCTCACACATACACACTCACATAGTTAATACATTGCATGCCATAGAGCCCTAAATCAAATGATGAAATTATCAGTAAATGAATGAGGATATATGAATATTTGAATGCCTCTACTCCCTCAGAGGCCCTGCTTTTAAATCTTAAATTCTTTTTATAAGAGAGTTAGTCACACTCATTCCTTATACTCAAGCTGCCGTGAGCACACACGTTACGGATGTGCGTGTCCGTACTCTTCTTAAATACGTATATTATGCGCAGTGAGTTAAGTGAAATGCTTTCGTTGAATAATAATAAAGTACTTGATGGAGAGTAATAACTACATCATTAATACTAATAGAGGTGATCTTTTTTCCTCACAACAGTATGATCGAGCTCAACCATGAAGCTCTCTGGAAGCCAATTCTATAAAAATACTGAGGTTCCAAACCTTCTGGAGCTAACATTAACCTTCGTGCTTGCTGAGGCCGATGCCCTGGTTTTACAGCTGGAGCAAGTGAGCCCGGCAGGCGGTGCAGCCAGATGGGCCACGCTATCAGCAGTGGTGCAGAGCGAAGCCAGGCCCCGTGAGGTCGGCTGAGGTCCTGTGCAACCCCGAGGAGTCCTGGCAGGAATCGCAAACCCTCTTCCCGGTTCTGGCACCGCTTCTGGTACCCATATGTCTGTGCATGCATAGAGGCCGAGGCAGAGAAGCACGTGAGGACTGCCAAGATCCCAGAAGCCTGAAAACACTTGCTATCTCCCGTTGCCATGGCAACCTGCTCAGAAGAGTACCTAGGTGCCAGACTTAGATTATTTTTTCTTTTTGGGTCCCAGGGGAGTACCAGAGTGAGTTGATAACATTTTTTATTGCTACCTGGAGAGGAGCCTTTTCCGCCCTGTGTAGCTTCCAAAGGCAGATGAACCCTCCAGGGGTGGCGACGGACGCAACTGTGGCTGCTTTTATTTCCCTGGGAGACAAAGATCTCTGCGGACTGTTGTGTCACGAAAAAACAAGGGGCTTTACGAGCCAATGCGTCTACAAACGCTTCCCCTGCCCTGGGGACGCGCCCTGCTTCATCCCGCCCCCCGCCCCGCCCCCCACCCCAGCATCTGCCCTTCCCTGCAGAGGCAGCATTCGCATATTCAAGGGGTCGGAGCAGGAGTCACAGATTAGGCACGTCCCGAGGTGCTACTCCCTGCTTCCGGCAGGAAAGTATCGTCTCCTCCTCGAACGGACAGGATGCACGTCATCCGGAAATTCTCCTAACTGCGCCACGATGCTGCTAGGACGTGCACCGGACGCTGGAATAAGATCATGACGTCCACACCCAGTCCGCGGTCACTTAATAGGGTCGGGGCTGGGGGAATAGCACTCCAGGAAGGATTCACTGACGGCATGTGGCTGATGCTATTTCCTCCGAAACAAAGTTCTTTGAGGACGGTTGTGTCATAAATATAAGGGGCTTGGAGGAGCTAACAGGCCCACGGGCACCTAGTTAAGGAAGTGGCAACGCCAGGCTTCAAATTCAGGCGGCGTGAATCCACGCCCACCTGCAAGACCCGTGGAGCTCCATCCCACGGTTTGCTGAGAGATGGAGACCCTACTCCCAGGTGCTCTGCAGCCACCACTTTCATAACCCGCCGCTCCATCCTCAGCCCCTTGGGGCACCCGCTCTTTTTCTCCATAGTCTGTATCCCTGTCAGTGACAACTGCACTTCTAAGTCTGCCCTCAGTTGGGCAGTCTCACAGCCACATGTCACATCGGTCTGTCTCTCATACGAATTCCGTTCGATTCATTTTTCACATCGCAGCCCAGGGGGATGCTTTCATAAATGCATCTCAGCCCTTCCGCCGCTGTGGGAGAGACCCCCCTGGGCCCCTCACTTCCCCGGATCGAGGCCTCTGCACACTGTGCCCGGGCCGTAAGTGGGCCTCCACCCAGGTCGGGTCTGTATTGTCATCGTCTAGTTGTTCTGCTTTAACGGTGTCCTCACCCAAGATGGAAATTTTGCTTTTTGTTCTGGTTTCTCCACTTCCAAGGACACTTCCTTGCATGTAGTAAACACAGAGAAAGGCAAAGGACGTGGAATTAATGACTTTTGCATTAAAACAGTTAGTGAGGCTTTGGCCTCCGAGTCAAGCAGCCGACTTGCCGCACGGCCTACTGTATTTGAAGCCTGCCGACGGCATCATCGTCACAGAGCGTAGGTTCCTCCCCCAGGACAATTAAACAACGTGAACGTGACAGCCACGATTACTACCGGACTCCGGGGACATTTTCTCAATCATAAGACAAATGACTTTCAGTCTGAGTTCAGGAATCATTGTCCAAAGCATGGCTTTGCTTGTCGAAAATGAACACCTGCCTTTTCTTTAAAGTACCCCAAACCACGCCCAGACTACTGGGGGAACACGGCTGTGACCACGTTGAATGCACACAATCCATTACTGTCACAGGCCATGACGCACCCCATTAGAGGACACTGTGCCGTAGTCACAGCCACGGTCAGTCATGCTGGTGGAGCACGCACGGAGCCACGGGCCAGACGGGGTGGGAGGACGACACAGGAGACACCCTGCCTTCCTCCACGGCCCCCGCCTTATCCCGCCCTCGTATTGACCACCTTGAGTGTCCCTCGTCCCCCTCAATGACCATACTCAATAGCTGGAGTGACGGTTGAGTCCTTCTCCCCCTCGTCTTCGTCGCTGCCCTCCCTGCCTTAGCGTTGCCATCTTTTGGTAGAAAATGAAATATCCCGCTTGTGGGTCTCCCTGCCTCGCGTCTCGTCCCTTCAGGAAGCTTCCAAAGTGTTCTATGGAGACAGCAAAGCCTACCGCGCCGTTTTCTTCTGGGAAAGCTTTTGGACTGTCCATGACCCAGGTTCTGCAGCCTGCCCGCCGAGGTCTCGCGGCCTGGGTTACCCACCCCAGAGGATTTCCTGCGTGTCACTCCGAGGCGTGAGTTCTTCGAGCCTCACCACACCCCTCGGAGGACAGTACCACTCGGGCGCTTCCTCACTTCCAAGTTGCAAAACCTGCCGTTCGCACTAGATGTGGGACACGGTGCCGTGGTCTGTCATTCATGAGATTTGGTGACTATTCCTCCCTTCGGTGTCACTTACTTCTCACCTCATCCTCCTAAGTGGTTGTGCACCCTTTCAAACCCATTACAGGGACATGATTAGCCCCCCCAAACCCCGCCTTTTCCTCGCTCCCATGCCTGCACTTCCATGATACGGTACATGAATTCTGGACATGCCACTGCCCGTGCGGAATTGTCACTGTCTAATCACGGACGCAGGCGAGGGCTGTCTGAGAAAAACCCAGCCGTAAGTGCCTCTGTGTTTACAGGATGTGGCTGGACACTTTCTGGACAGCAGCCGTGTTTCGTCTGAGTCCCCAGGGTCAGGGGCTATGTTCGCTCTGTGCATACCTGCGTCCCAGCCACTCCCAGCGGATGGCTGACATAAACAGTGGTGTTTACGGTGGACCACGGGCGTGAAGAGCCTGCTGGCGGGAGGAAGTTAAAACCTACAGCAGATGAGCAGGTGTGAACCAGGTGAAAGTCAAGCCAAGCTACTTCAGAGCCAAGGGGTCAAACAACAAGGAAATAGGGAGAAGGGAGAGGGGAAGACAAACCATCCCCGAGGCTGGTTTCCGGGGCACATCGGGAAGCTGCTGTGAGGGGATACAATAAAGTAGGTCCCCCCAACGCAGAGAGAACGGCTCTGGGAGAACAGTCGTATCGGAGAAAACGTGGGGCGCGTCATCTTAGAAGTAGCTGTCGGTGAGTTGGGGCCTCGGTGCCAGGCGGTGGGGAGCTACTGTGTTCTGGGACAGGGCAGGGCATCGACGCGCAAGGCCATTCAGAAAGGCTATTTAAGCAGCTGTCGGGTGGCCCGGGCGTTGAAGAGGACAGACAGGAAAAGAACAGAGAAGAAACTGAAAAAACCAACTGGGGCGTAGTTGCACGATGGGGAAAAGGAACGAGTCGGAACTGAACACGTCATCCGACATGAATCTCCCAAGCATCAGGCTGAGAGCAAAGGGGACGTGACAACCTTCCTATAAAATGTGAAATGCGAAAGCGAGAATTAATGATTTGTGTAAGGAAACACCAATACACTGCCGCTTTTAGCTTTATATTGAGAACTCATGCCTGGGAAAGATAATCCATCAATTCAGGACCAGGTATTATCGGTAGATGAAGACAGAATCCGCTTGTAAAAGGTATGCAAGGGGCTTGGATGCTTTTCTGGCTTCTTCCCCACCACTCGGCCTCACTATGCTCGCTATGCCGGGACAGTTTATTGTAATAGCAGCAATAAATAGGAAACCACGGGATAGGTATTCTAATATTCTATTGCAAATACAGCTGCAGGTAGGAAAAGGAAAGAAAAGACCTAGGAATTGCAATAAAGGACAAAAAGTAAAAAAAAAAACAAAAAAAAAAAACAGAGTTCAGATCTTGGATGCAAGATTCCAAGGCGACAAAAATAAAGGAGTGAGCAGCAGACAATGGAATCACTGAGGCAACGGAGATTTGGGTGAGAGAGTGTCCTCCTCCCGTTGGAGTGAGGAGGTTTAGGGACACGGGCATCGTAGAGGCGGCGTGGACTCTAACACGGTCGAAAGGATGAGGAAGCAGGAGACGTGCGGGAAAACCGGGTGTGGTCTGGGCACAGGCCGGAGCCCAAGCGGGTGGGCGTGGACGCACTGCGGGACAGAACCTTGGGGAAGCTACAGAGCCTGCAACAATGCAGAGCCGCAGCGTCCGGTGGCAACGAAGCCAGAAACTGAAACGTGTGCTTATGTGTTGGCAAAGGCTCCCGAGACGTGTCAGCTCTTTATTGAGTTTGAACATAAGGAGAAGCACTCGAAAATGGAAGCCTTTCATCACATGTGTTTCATCTGTCACTTTATTTACTTTCTCCTGAGAATTTAAATGGAGAGAGATCTGAGCGAATTTGAAACTTGTTATTTTAGAATGTTAAGTCCAAAGCTTCTAAATAGTTATGAAAAATTATCAGGTCTGCTAGAGATGTATATAGAACATTCTAAAATGTGCCTGGCTCTTAAATTTATGTTACTCTTCTCTCTTCTAAACAGTATCACCTACATTTGACTTTCAATAAGAAAAGGAAACAGGATTATTTGCTGGGAGATTTCTGTAAGACAAGACACCAGGACAAACTTTTTGCACAAACGATGTCATCTAAGCCCCATGACTTCATAAGCAAGGACTTAATCAACTTTCATATTTCTCAAACGTCAACGACCCTGTTCTACGAGCTGAAAATATCACAACAAACAAAACGGATCCAACTGGCTGCCCCCCCCCCCAGTGCTTATGCTTCTGTGGGACGGGAGAGTGACCCACGCGTACACGTAAATTAGTATAACGTAACACAGAGCTACGTTGTGTTGACACGACTCATAAGTACACGGGGCTGGTTTTTAGCGTTAAGTGAGATGGGCAGAGGCCTCCTGGTTAGAGGACTCTCTTCGGCGTGGAGCATGTAAGGAAGTCAGCAGTGACGGTGCGTGGGGCCAGCAGACTCAGGAAAGAGGACTAGAGCTCGCATTCCAACACCGCGAGGACACGGAGCACGGGAAGGAAGGGGCTTGGAGAGAAAGGAGGCCAGCACGGGGTGACAGGGTCCCGGAGAGGCTTGGGGGCCCTTAAAGGAAATCGTGCTTTCCTCTGCGTGAGCGAAGAAGGCGTTGGCAGTGACCCGATCTGAGCTCTGTTTCAGCAGTCACCGTAGGAAACGAGGGCAGAAGCCGTGGTGCCCAGGGAAGGGGCCGGCGGGACACGCACTTGACTGAGACCCGGGTGGGGGCAGCGGAAGTCGGAAGAAGGGGTCCTTTGTGGGGCAAAGCTTTTGGGCTTTGATGCGAATATGAAATTGCTCGTTAGCACACATGTGACTGAGGCTCGCATCCGTGTAAAGCCCCAGCCGATGGGTGAAGTACTCTCTTCCTTCTTTTTTTAAACTATTGGGAAACACCATTTGTTGTGCAGGCCATGGCTATGCAATGCCCTCCATTTGTTGCATACAGATCATTTCATAAATTCTTTTCTTTTTATTTTTAAATTAGACAACTGCAATAGAATTACTCCCACCGGCTTGGTTACATTGTGATTTTTACGATGTCAACAGGCTGACCACACATACCGTTTTAAATGAGACAATACTGGTGTTTCTCATGTTTCCCGATCATCCCATTGTTTTGCTATCAATGCCCATTTTGTACCTTTTTTAGTTTTTGTAAAACACTGAAGGCGGGTTGCTTATTTCTCATTAGGCTCTATGCTACTCAGCGTGGGCAGCAAAACTCAGTGTGACGAAAGAGGGGGCTCCGGGTACCTTACCCACCAGCGCCGGGCCCCTTGAG
>PVJL010010533.1:0-48678 GCA_004026885.1 Lyroderma lyra | reverse complement strand
ACCAATCTCATACAGGCATTCTACCTGTGGCCAAATCTTTTTTCTGCTCTTACCAGAATTAATTGGAAAAGAGGTAGAGAACTCTGTCAGACTTCTCTCTTTCTGCATGTCTATCTGAACATATACATTTTCTGATCTCCCTTCACTACCCTAATAACCTTTACTTACACTTAATGATTGTCTTTGATTCACTCTTTTAGATCAGTAAACAAGGAGGTAGGTATCTATATTCACTTGACGTGTATCTGAGGGCTGTCTGGAAGGTATCCAGCCATGCAATATGAAAAATAAAGGCATTTATGTCTGGATTTTTTTCTGGACAGCCCTCCTGTACATGGGTTAGCTTTTTTAGATCATCAAACTTCTACTGTAGAGACCATATAAGCTAAAGTTACTCTATCATAGCATCCCATAGTCTAGTTCTTAGTAAGCATTTGTTCGTGAGAATGCTAAGTAAATGTTATTAAGGCATAGAGCAACAAGTCTTTGTTCTTCAGAGATGTATTAACTTGGAGGAATCTCTAAAAATGCATTGAAAATTAAAAACCCATTTGTTTTACATAGAACTTCATCCATACTTAAGCATTGTTACAGTAATTATTCTGACTTCCTTTGTTTGCAAGATACAGTAAGTATTTAAAATAAAAAGAGGGAAAATAATCATGTAAACTTTGGTGTCTTAGGAATTTTAATATTTTACATTATGGATTTTGATATTTTATCTCTGATATCACACTAACAATATACTATTTTGCCATTACCTTCCCTACTCCAAAAGAAAAAATAAACCAAATTGTCCCAGTTTGTTTTTAAGAACAGAACATTATCTAAAGATCTGGATTATTGTTCTGGTTTTGCCATCGAAAAGTTATGTGACCTTGGGCGAAACAGTTACTCTGAGCATCAGGCTTCTTATCTATTATATGAGGAAGTTGGGCCACATCAGAAGTTTTGAAAAACAAAAAGTTTTTAGCAGTAGAGTCCTTCTTGCCAAGAAAATTTAAATCAGAATTCCAATAAATAAAACCAACAAAGTTGAGGTTGCTCTGACTGAAGAAATTGTGTGCATGTGTATGTGCATGTGCATGCATAGGAGACTACATTGCCCAAAGCCTAACCACGGGGTCTGTCACTCCTTCCTCTCAAAAACCCACTTCATATTCTGATCCCTTCCCTCTACCAAGTGGTCCATGAAGATCTTTAGAACCCTGAGGCTAATAGGAACCAATTTGAAATCCACATGAATTAAACAATATTAGAGTTTTCTTTCAACTCTAAAACATAGGTTCTAATCCAAAGCTTTGATGTTTTTTTCCATCATTCCAAATGCTCAGCAGGGATCTCAAAGATTTTTCTTCTTCTTAAATTTTAATTTAAAGTGGGTTAATTTATTAAAATTGGACTCTTCAGCCATCAAAACAGTCAAATTTAGTGATGTTCAACATTTCCCTTGGTTCTAGAAATAGATGACTTCTTATTTGTGTGTTTATTTATTTATCATTGTTAAATCTATTGGCATGACATTAGTTAGAAAAAATTACATAGGTTCCAGGTGTACAATTTTACATCTTCTATGTGTTGCATTATATCTTCACTATGCAGAGTCCATTCTTTTTCCACCACCATGTATTTGACTTCCCCACCCTTTCCTCTCACTCCCATACTCCACTTACCCTCAGCTAACCACTAAACTATTGATTGTGTCCATGAGTTTTGGTTTCTGTATTGCTTTCAGTTATATGGTTCTTGGTTTTTTCTGTCTGGCTTATTTCGCTTAGCATGATGATCTCCAGGTCCATCCATGTTGTCGTAAATGGTAGTATTTTATCTTTTCTTATGGCTGAGAAATATTCCATTGTGTATATATACCACAGTTTCTTTATCCAGTCATCTATCAAAGGGCACTTTGGTTGTTTTCATGTCTTGGCCACCATGAACAGTGCTGCGATGAACATTGGGGTATATAAGTCTTTATGGACTAAGGTTTTCAAATTTGGGGGGCAGATACCCATAAGGGGGATTTCCAGGTCATATGGTAACTCCATTCCCAATTTTTTGAGGACCCTCCACCCTGTCCTCTGTAGTTGTTGTACCAATTCTCATTTCCTCCAGCAGTGCATGAGGGTTTGTTTTCTGGATGACTTAGTAATTATCCTTGACCACTTCCCCAATTTAAGTTTTTATATTTTCAATAACATTATTTCATATTTATAAGTTTTTAAGTCATATATTTTTTAATGTTTTGCATTCAATTTTCACACTAACTTGAATATTAGATAATATTAGGAAATTAGTGTTAATTACTTGTGAAAATGGTTATGTGATTATGTAAGAGAATGACCTTTTTGGGAAATTGAACTCTTTCACTGCATTGATTGACCAAGTTTTTTTTCAAAATGTATCAAGAAGTCACAAAAAATAAAAAGCTGATATTTTGACTATTTTATGCACTTAACAATTTAAGCTGCTTTCTATATAAATGGCATTATTTTCATTTTAAGTTTTTGTTATATGATAATAAATTTATCATTATATTGAATTTTAGCAAAAATTACTCAAAACATACTAAGCAGCATTAATTAGATTTAAGTATAGATAAATTACAATCTAATGGCATTGATAATATAAAAACTTTATTATAAAATGTTATAAAATATGGTATATAAAACATCTTTGTTGTTGATACTGCAAGCCACAGGAAAACATATTAAAAATTCTTGTAAATGTAGAAAAGTCCTTGAAGCAGTTTTACACTGAACAACTATGTTCTTTTGAGCTTGTGGGGTAAACTCAAATGCTGCAGTCAGCAAATGGAAATGTTCATTTGGATACATTATTGCAGCAAAAGGGTTAACATTATGTTTTGAGGAGTTAAGAATGATGATATAATCTCAGTGATTTGTTTTTTAAAGGTAGACAGTACATAAAGAAAAGGAAATATAGAACAAACTAGCTAGATAATTAGATAAAGCAAATATGGCAGGAAGTTTATAGTTAATGAATCTAATTGGTTGGTATACAAGTGACCATTTTGCTATTCTTTGTATTTTTCTTATGTTTGAACATTTAAATAGGTCAAACATTACATACATAA
Organism: Lyroderma lyra; assembly: GCA_004026885.1. Lineage (NCBI taxonomy): Eukaryota > Metazoa > Chordata > Mammalia > Chiroptera > Megadermatidae > Lyroderma > Lyroderma lyra. Next base: position 45,584 of record PVJL010010533.1, on the reverse strand, counting down.
ATAAATAAATGCCATATAATTTAATATTCTTCCTGCTATGAGAAGTATCCACTTTTGCCTACTAAATTATGAACTTAAATTCCTTCTTTAATGTAATAAGCCAAAAGTAAAAAAGAATAAAAAAGTAGTTTTTCATGCATACAGCATGTATTGTACATATCTAATACTTTTTTTACTTCTAAGTTTCTAGGATATTATCTTTAAGGGATTTGCCTTCTTCCAGCCTTCTCTATCTGTCCCTTCTTTATGCACTTCAACAGAACAATGGATATACATATATATATACATACATATATATATATATATATATGTATGTATATATATATGTATGTATACTATTATGAGCTCTATGCTTTATCTTTATGAGGTCTGACATTAAGTTCATGAACTTGCCACTGTGCACTCATGTTGATAGCACTGTACAAACAACTCAGTAAGGTTTCATAACTTCGGTACATCTGTGTTTCACAGCTGTGTTTGTGTCAATGTGTGGTTGTGTCTTGCTGAGTGGGATTCATTATTGTTGTGTGTTTTTGTGTGCCATCACAGTAATGTCAGAGCTTGAATTAGAGCAATGAGCAAACATTTCTTTTCTCGTTAAACCTGGCAAAAGTAGAAGTGAAGTCAGACATGTTAGTACAAATTTATGAGGATAATGCCATGGAGAAAATGACAGTGTAAAAATGAAATAAACATTTTTCTGAGGGGAGAGAAAATGCCACTGTTGAAGAGAGGTCAGGGTGGCCAGGAATGAACAGAACTGATGAAAACATTGTAAACATTTGTCAAATTGTTCATCAAAATCATTGGCTGACTGTGAGAAGCATAGTAGACCAAAAGATCAATAGATAAACAGTTAGGAAAGTCTTAACTGAAAATTTTGGTATGAGAAAGGTGTGTCAAAAATAATCCCAAAGGAGCTCACCAATGAACAAAAGCAAAGGAGAGTTGAAGTTTGCCAAGACCTTTTGGAGAGGCAAGAATAGGTTTTGGTCTGTGTTAGAACTGGTGATGAAACATGGGTGTACCAATATGACCCTGAAACAAAGCATCGAAGTGCACAATGGAAGTCAGCTAATTCTCTATGACGAAAATATTTCCATCAGTCCTAATCAAGAGTTGAAATAATATTGCTAACCCTTTTCGCTATCAGAGAGGTTGTTCATTATGAATTTGTACCAAGTGGACAAACAGTCAATCAAGTTGACTATTTGGAAATGCTGAAAAGGCTACATGAAAAATTTAGACAAACTGACTTGAACATTTTGCCAACAACTCACAGCTCTTGCATCACGACAATGCACCAGCTCACAGGACACTGTCTATGAGCAAGTTTTTCACCAGTGCACAAATAACTGTATTGGAACATCCTCCTTACCAACTAATCTGGCCTGCAATGACATGTTCTTTACCTGAAGATGAAGAAAATATTGAAAGGAAGACATTTTGATGACATTCAGGACATGAGGGATAATATGAGGACAGCTCTAATGGCCATTCCAGAGGAAGAGTTCCAAAATTGCTTTGAAGGGTGGACTAGGCACTGGCATTGGTGCATAGCTTCCCAAAGGGAGTACTTCAGATGTGACTGTAGCAATATTCAGCAATGAGGTATGTGGCACTTTTTCTAGGATGAGATGGTGAGCTTATTTGTCAAACTTAGTATGTACAATATTTGTACCATATTTCTTTATTATCATTATTTCAATTTGTTAATACAACTTAGTAATTCAAGTTCATTTATACTGCAGAAATTATTTTGCAGAGTTAGTTCATGGCAGAGCAGAAAGAAAGAAAATGGTATTTATATTTGGGATGTCTTTTGATTTAAACTTGGGAAATTTTTAAGTGGTAAACCACATATACACTTTGGAACATCCCTGAGCTGTGCTATCACAATTTCCAGTATGTGATTCAACTCTTTTCATATGAAGGGAAGCATTTTGTAATTCAGCCAAGCTGTGGTTTTTAGTGAAAATATAGAGAGTATTCATATCTAATTTGTGGCTAGAATGTGCTGAAGTCCATGATCTTTACTTGCTTTGTAAGCATTCTGTTGACCACTGAGGACATCAACTTCTCCTGAGGTATTAAAAGTGCTAGTACCATTTATAAAGACTTCAGGAAAGCTTTTATACATACGCAACTATATTGGAAGTGATATAGTATATTTTTTCTTGGCTTTTCTTCTGAGGCATTTCAATGCTACACCTCACCAAATATAGAGCAAATGAGAATAAATGTTAAATCACTTATTATTACTTTACACAAAGTAGGCCTATCATTACCCACTTAATTCCTAATGTTTAAAAAAAGAGTTGACTTTTAAAATTATTTTAGCATTAAACGTTTGGAATAGTTCAATTAAGAATTTTTAAAGAGTTTAAAGAGTCAATAAGTATAAATTCAATAAAAAATGTTAACATAAAATAGTTTGTGTTTTTCATTATGTGTGAAAACTTTAAAGAATGACTACCCTATTATTGCTTTCAGAATGAAATAAACAAACAGCAGTATGTTTCAAATTGAGAGTTCGAAGGGAAAATTAGCAATTAAAAAAATGAATATTAGTTATACAGCATACCAAAATTTTTTACGAAGGACAATTTCAGTGCCACAACTTGTTTATTTTTATATCCTCAATTTTTTAATTTTAATAATGAATAAAAACGTTTATATTTCTGAAGATTTTTTTTTAATTCCAATCTAATCAAATGGCTGATTCAGATGTGAGAGTTTAACAAGAGGATTATCTTTCATTTAGACACTTGAAGCAACCAAAGTAGAGAGTTCATATAATGAAAGCATATAGTAGAACTAAGTGCTTTTTATTTTTATGCAAACATTATTCTTTACTAAGTATAACTATATTCTTATGTCATAATAGTTTTAAAGTATTTTACTTAATATTTTTCCATTAATAAAGTTCAGTATCAAATTACAGTGCTATTAAGAATGTTGAAAAAAGTCAAAGCACATCAAATCAATCCGTTTTACAAATATACATAGTGTTTAAATTATTTTATTTTGCTATAATTATTTTCTATTTTTTCCACCAGAAAACTACTCAGAAATATGTGTCAATTTGCCTTTATAATAGCTCCAGAGAAATGATTTTATTATTACCTTCCCTATATATACAATTTTACTCTCTTTTCCTCAAATATTTTTTAATGGAGTTATAAATAAAATAACATTTCTTTGCCTCCTCTCTTAGAAGAATAATACTTGGTATGGTATGAGGATTTAGGCCAACTACAAAGTCAGGCACAGTCTCCAAGATCATCTTCACTTCTGAAACAAACTTTGTGTTCCAGGGATTACTAAATTACACCCTCAGTTTTGATTTGCTGGAAGGAACTCACAGGAGCCTCTGAAAGCTATTATACTCATGGTTACAATTTTTAACAGGAAAAGAGTACAAACTAAAATGAGTCTAGGGAAGAAGTACATAAGGCAGAGTCCAGGAGAAATAGCAGACACAGAGCTTCCATTGTTCTCTCCCCACAGAGTCAAGATGCATTTCTCTATCAGCCTTTTTATGTAGCAGTACTCACAGAGAATTGCCAACCAGTGAAGCTTACCTGAGCTTTGGTGTCCAGAGGTTTTATTGAGGCTTAATTATAAAGGCATAATTGATTAATTACCCAAATGGTTAATTTAGTTTCTAGGTTGACTAATACCATGAGACTTAAAACCCCTACCTGGAGTTAAACTGTACAGGTATGGCTAACTTAATTCATATTATTATATTGAGCATTATGACCCAAGATACCCAGACAAAGAAAGACACATGGATTACCTTTCAGAAGCTGAGGACAAAGAATAGGTTTCTCTTGGGGAAAGGCCAAATTCCTTATAAAATATATGGGTTAGAAAAATGAGTTTTCATTTTCTTATATGTTGAGTGCATTTTTCTCTCTATAATTGCATATTATTTCTAAAAGATTTATATTCATGAAATTAGTATGTAAATATTTGAAATATATTACTAGATAGTTGATCTCATATATATGGATAGCAATAGTTCTCAATTCAGCTATTTTAATGTACAACATTATCATTATCTTTCCTGAAAAAGTCATATAAAATTACTAAAAGAATTTAATAAAAATGCTTTAAGTAATGAGTATTAATTCATTTATACAATATTTATTTGTTGAATTTATCCTATATGGCAGATATTACAATAAATTCCAATCTGATCAAATGGCTAATTCAAATAGTGGGAGTTTAACAATAGTATTATCTTTCATTTAGACACATGATGCAACCAAAGTTGCTAGTGAGTAAGACCTACTCCCTCCCTCAAAAAATTATCATCTGGTAGAAGAAATAATAAATGAAACAATTATAGTACAGAGAAATCGTTATATTGACAATATACAAAGGGCAACCCCTAACCTGGACTTAGGATTCCAGAGAAGAAAGTGACATCTAAACTGTGACTTGAAGTGATAGAAGTAGGAGATGCAGGAATGCAGGCAATGCAAGAGATATGTACAAAAATATGCAGAACAGAGAACAAGTGATAAAGTGTAAGTTGTTCATAGTGGCTAGGGCGAAGAAATGGGTAAGGGGGTAATCAGAGGAGGTAGAGAGCATATACTTCATCCTGACACCAAAATAAGTCTTTGTTATCTGCTTATGAAATGTCATGGTCTTCATGAACTTGCTAACCTAATTGTACTTGTAGCTGAAAAGAAGTGAACATGTACTATATTAAGAACAGATGCCAGAATTCTTGATAAGCAATTTATCTAGTTCATTCCAACAATGTATATTTACTGTTATGTCCCAGGGCACTGTGCTGGTTCCTGTGGATACAGCACATATAGCTGTACACATATTATAACACGGAGATACAATGCTAAACAAAATAAGCACATTTCCTTCTCCATTAAACTTAGTCTTCCAGGGAGATAAACATCAATCCTAGAATTGTACAAATGAGGTATTAATGTGACAAAGGTAAAAGATGCTGTGACAAAATATAACAATGGAAAATGTATAGACTTACTTAAGGAAATGAACTGGGGTTGCTGGGGAGAGGGTAAGTGTTATTTAGGGGACTGTGATAAAGTAGTAGGGTATGAGGGGATCACATTTCAAGAGAAAACACCATGGAGATCCAAAAATCAGAAAGAACAAAATATGTTTAAGGTTCTAAAAAGGGAACGTCCTTCTGTAGAGCAGAGTGTAAGTGAAAAAATGGTAGCACTAGGTTACCTGGAATATTGGACAGAATCTACATAATGGGGTCGGGTTGGCCTTTATAACACTTAGGCTTTTATTTCAGATGTGAGAAGTTTTTAGGCATTTCAGTTTGTTTGTACAGAGAGGTGTAATTTTATCATATTTTAATTTTTAAAAGGCCACTCTGGGGGCCATGTAGAGAAAAGAACAGAGTGGGACAAATGTGGAGGTCGTGACCAAATACAGTAAGATCTAGTAGTTCAATGAGAGATGTTGGTAGCTTGGATATGGCAGAGGTGATAATGATGGAAAGGAATGGATAAATGTTAATAATTATGAGAAAATTATGAGGAAGTTAAAGGAGAAAATGGGTTGAGAATGTTCTCAAAGTTTCTGGAAAGTGTGTTGTCACAGATGATTGAAAAGTTGAGCTTTTGAAAAGGAAGGTCAAATGTTATTAGAAGTCAAGTAAAGTGAGCTGAAGAAAAATGAACCAGATTAAAAGAGATTGAAGAGTAAGAGGTAAAGCAATGGAGAAAACTAAAAAACAGAAAGAAAGAATTTAGAAATAGGTACTGTCAGAATCCAAGCAACCATCGAAGAATTAAATAGCTTAATATGGGGAGAGAAGAATAATTGTTTCCAGGTAATAAAAGAGAAGAACAGAGAGAAGTAAGAGATGAGAATGGGAGTGGATACCAGCAAGAATGCAGGGCACTGGGAGAGATGAAGGTCACTGAAAAATCCCTCTAAAAATACAATCAATAGGACTTTTAAGAATAGAACTGTGTAATGGACATTTATTCTTAATATTGATTTGCGCTACCTTGTGTGATACAACCAGTTCCATCACCTTCAGTTCTTCAGTAAATATACTTTACTAGGGTATACTTTGTATTAGTTTTATGGCAAAATAGAAAAAGTGCTGCATTTATAGGCTCAGGCTTCTTGGATTGACAAAGAAATAATTGACCAAGAGAACAAAAGGAAAGAACTCTCCTACCCCAGAAATTTGTAGAAAGCTTGGAAACTGGATTTTGAACTAATCTAGACGTCAAGAGTCAAGAAGACCCCCAGCTGACATTCAATTGCAGAACCTCTAGCTATGTTTTTTACTTAGACTGGATAATACTAAGGAACAGGTATGGCAACTGACCAGTTCCTTTTGTGGCAATAGTACTATTCCACTACAACCAAGTGAATCAATCTGCTCAGATTATAACTATTACTCAAGCTTATTAATTAAGGAAGGATTTAAACCCAAACACGTTCCAAGATCAGCAGGGCATTTAATGTGTGAAGGGGCCTCTGGCAGAACCTATGGTGAAGCAGAGCATTCATTCCACAAAGAGTCATTAAAATAACAAAATTTAAAAATTTGTAGGCCTATTATATAACATAAAACATAACCCCATCCATTAGGGAAAACATTAACCTAATCATTAATTATTCATTATTTAATATATCTGGATATGTATGATTGGAATAGAAATCAATATTTTTGGCTCTCAGGAAAACCAAATGTCCATTTAAAATTGAGTTTTCCAAATTTTCTCCTAAGAATATTTTGGAGATACAAGCTTGGACTTGGTCATGTTCCCACTACCAAGCAAGCTGAGTGACCTTAGTTAAATTACTTGGTTACTCTAAATTTCACTTTTATCTTTAATAAAATGGACCCATCTCATAGGACTGCTGTCAGAAGAGAATTGAATGAGATAACACAGAGGGTGCCAAAAAATATATACACATTTTAAGAAAAGTAAAAACTGTATTAAAATTATAACACAATATATACTGATAATAAAAGATGAAAACAAGTCACATTTGACTTCTGCAATTACAAGAGGTGCTCAAAATGGTTACCATCAATATCCAGGCACTTTTGATTACAGCGAGCTACTGCTTGACCAATGTTGACCAAAGTGTCCACTGGCATCACTCCACATACCATTTCAATTTCTTCCTGAAGTACCACCAGTGTAGCCAGTTTTCTATGGTATACCATATTCTTTGAGATCCCCATAGATAGAGGTCAAGGGAAACTCAAACAATATTCTCAAATTTCAAATAACACTTCAAAATTTTCTTGTGCTCCTCGGATGACAACTGTGCTTCCACCATTTTCTTTGACTGTCCTGCCTATCACATGGTGATACTAGCATTCACTTGATTACTGCTGCCTTTTGAGTGAACATCATACTACACACTGCTACCATGATTTCATTCAATTTTGTGAAGTAATACGTAGACAACAGCTCTTAAAATGTGTATACATATTTTTGGCACCCCAGTATACATCCTTGAATACCCCAGGACCTGGTATAGACTAGTCATTGAATATAATATAGCTAGTTTTAGAAATTCTAATGAGATGTTGCCTTATTATTCACAAGCAAAATTTCCTCAAGCCTCCTTCAAAAAATGTATGTTGAACATTGTCTGACCCCTGTGAACAAAACAAAAATCCTTGCCCATGTGAAGCTTTTATTTTGGCAAAAAGAACATATAAGTAGAATTGTCCTTTTTGACAGTTTCTGCAAACTTTTGGTATCTTTGTAAAGTGAACTGTGATACATCTTGAAATTAGTCAATTAGACTTGCTTTGACAAATCAAATTAATAATTCATCCTAGTCATATAGCATTTATTTATCCTCATTGGCATTTAGCACTAAGATTTTTAGACCTTAACATTTCTCTTTCAAAGATACCAAAGAAATCATTTTATCCTTTGATTTCTCTCAGTATAGCCCTCTGATAATAGAAATAATAAAATGTTAAAGCTTTTAGGGCTAAAAAGAATATTAAGTCATTCACTCACTTTATTTTCCGCTTGAGATACTGAAGCCTAGAGTTTAAGTAACCTGAGCAAAGGAAGACATATGGTTAGCATATCTACAACAGATGCCTTTTCATGGTGTTCACTTTTTTTAGGGGACAATTGTACCCCTTCTATCCTAATTGCCATGTAATTGGTGAAAAATGCACTGATTTGAATGACTGCTGTTTTTGTTCATAGCTGGATGCCAATGGAGAGCTGCTCATCCGAAATGCCCAACTGAAACATGCTGGCAGATACACATGCACCGCTCAGACAATTGTGGACAATTCCTCAGCTTCGGCCGACCTTGTTGTACGAGGTAAGTTGCAACATTCTAAAATTACAAAGCCAAAACTATTTGACTTGTATAAATATGTATAATCTTCTGGTAACTCTTCTTATGTATTTAGTGTGTTGATCCTTGAGGACAGCTGCTTACCCATGCCTAAGAACGATTGATGCCAGACAAGTAGTAAACAACACTGATTTTGTTTGTTTTAGTAACTACGTGTCTTCTAGAAACTTATACCACATTCCTCCTACTAAATGTTTGTGCTTGTAAATTTAGCACTTACCAGAAGTTTTCAGTTCCTGCTAATGCTTTTTGTGTGTTGAGTATTGTTTCCTTTTTTATTTTTTATGGAAAAAAATACTGTTGTTCAAATGTTATATGTTTATCACTGTAATCTTGGAATAAAAAAGTTAATTTGTACATGTATCATGTTCCTATCTGTTGCTTATTTTCAGACTAGTGCTTTTGTTTTTCATAAATATTTAATTGAGGGTGTGCCTGGATACACATTTTCCTGAAAATAGAACCCCTTTGCCAACTGACCTCTACTGTATAGATGTGACGCCAGTTCAGAACGTGCCACATCTTTTTAAAAATCATTCATTGAGTCTTCACTCACTACCTACAGAATGAAGACCATTCCTCTTAGCTAAGCACCCAAGAAGTTCCATGGGTTGACCTCAGCCTTTAGCTTTAATCTCTCACCATTCCTCATAAGCAATTCTGCTAATCCACAGGAATCTCTAGAATTTCCGCCTCTCTTGCTTTGTTCTCATCATCGCTTCCATGCTGTAGTCTCATTGTTTGTTGCTCAAATCTTACCTATCCTTCAAAGTTGAATATTAACAAATTCAGAAGTCCTTTCCTGATGCCCCAAATATGAGCCCCTCTCCTTTAAACCTTCACAGCAATTAGGACTTTCTCTGGCGTTTTATAGCAATCTGTGTACATAAGTTATCTTCTTTACCAAGTTGTATAATTGACATATGCATTTTTTATGAATATTTAGTGAGCTCCAGCTATCCAGTGCAGTTTCATAGCTCTGTTTTTCTCTGTGTGTCTCAATGTCAGGTTCAATTTTCTATTTTTTCAAGTTTCACCTACTAGAGATATTTATTGACCATTATTTTGTTGCACATTTCAATCAATTTTTGCGTGCTCAGACAAATTAGATGGTATCTGTGTTTTCTTTCTCTTAATAGCCCTTCCAGATCCAGATTAATATAATTTCACTTAATCTCATGCACCTCCTACATTTCCCTCTAGAGCAGTGGTAATATGGAATCCCCAAGTCACATTGGGAAAATGCTGAAAAGCCTTTTATTTCTGTTTAATATGTACTTCAATAGAATGATAAGTCTAGGTGAAATTTCTTTATCTAAATGAACATAGACATTCATTCATACACCATTTATTGAATATTAATAAAACTTCAAGGCTACAAAATAAAAAATCAAAGACAGTTGATTTAGTTTCAGTATTTCCATTAAGAGTATTTTGTTATCTGGAACATTTGTTGTCTTTGAGATTTATCTGGGGGAGAGTCCAGGTTACTGTTTTGTTCTACACAGACCAGTTAGCTGTTAGCTATTTCCTGCAATAGCCTATGTTATATATTTAATTCCAATAGTTTGCGAAGTAAATGAATTAGCAATGTTGTAATAGGGGTTGTGTTAGAATGCATCTACATCAGTGTCTTTATATAGTAATTATATTGCAGTAAACTCCCAGCATTCAGAAAGAAGAAGTTTTACAAATACACTAAAAGAGTAGTAATGGTATTATCAGCACATAGCCATGTAATTAATAATCATCATAATGTGTATTTTACATATCCTAATGTGTATTATTTATTAAATAAAATGAAGCTATAGTGGATGTTATGTGAAAATATAAAGTTTTTACTTTTCTCTAAAGCCTTTAGTTCCCCCCCCCAACTACCTTAAAGAAATGGAACTTGGCTAGTACACTCAATAGAAATATGATACAGGATTTTAAGTCCCTGCCCTATAGCAACATGTTAATAAAACTATACAGGTAGATAAAAAATATTGCTCAGCATTTTTAAAGTCAGTGGAGTTAAAAATTATTCTACAAAATTTATTTATAATAATATAAAAGGTCTTGATTTTATATCAAGAGGTGTTGCAATTAAAATATAGTCAAATATGTTTCTGCATAATTTGTGTTAACACTGTATACAAAGTAGACCTTAAAATGTGCTTTATATATTTAAATAATATAAAAATAATTTATTTCTTATAATAATGGTGAGTAATATATAAGACATACCATGCCTTAAGTGATATTATTGGTCAATTTATCCACTTACTGTATTTTTTTATCTAGTCAAGGAAATTATAACCTGGAGTCCATAAACAGACTTGAAAGGGTCCATGGACAGTTTTCAGGGGTTCCATGGACAGACTTCAAAGGGTCCATGGACTTCCTGAAATTGTATATAAATTTCCATGTGTATGTGCATTTTTCCAGGAAGAGTATTGTAATTTTCAGCATATTTTCAAATTGCCATATGCCTTTTTCAAAAGGCCATAATCAACTCAAAATAATTGAATTTATCAGTGAAATAAGTAATTTTAGAATCAACATTTTAAAACAGATGTGTGTATAATATAGCCAAAAGAATTTAAAATTCAAACAACTATTAATTCCTTAATATTTGAAAAATCTTTATTGTTTAAAACTATTCTTAGTTAAAAAAGAAAAAAAAAACAGATGCAAGGCCTCAAATGTTTTTAGACTTCTTATGTAAAAATTCAAATTAAGAGGATTGATACACATTTCCTTTTTGGTGGTGTTGTAGTGAATGGTTTACTTCTTAGGTCCCAAAAAAGTGTATGTCAGGTCACTATGCTACATTAAATGTTTTTTTTTAATTTATTTTTATTGTTAGTTATTGGGGTGACATCTATTAGCAAGGATTACATAGGTTTCAGGCACACAATTAACAACACTGTGTGAATGTTCTTTAGCAACAGATATTTCTGGTGGACTTAAAACTCCTCAGCTAAAAAAAGTGTCATTTGGAGGGAAAGGTTTTTCAGAATTTTTTCAGCAGTACTTGTGGGAATATTTATACAACTTGCCAAATCTAAAGTCTCTTTCATGAGTGCATTTTTGGATAACATTCAGACATGAACCATAAAATTAGGTCACAAAGAGAAGAATTAGGTTTTGACCTTTATGTTTTACTTCCTCCCATGGCATTTCTGCTGTAATATAAATATACTTGGCAATGCTCCAGGGTGTTAGGAAGACCTTCCCAACACCTGGCTGAACGTAAGGTTTGCCACTAAAATTACCAAAATAGAAAATACAATCATAATCAGATCCCCCTTTTTTACATCTTACATATTATAGTAAATAAAATTTCATAATTCAAAGCCAGTATGAAAAACAAAAACCAAAAATATTTCTTTTGGTCTGATTCTCAACTCTAACATATGCTACATGAAATTTGGAAAAAGGGTAACTGAAGTTTAAGCAAATAATATGAAAATTGTATAAATTATTATATCCTCAAATCAAGTTTGTATGTTTATATTGTTATATTAGAAGCTTATTTTTACAGTTTTTTGTGGATCTGTATTTAAATGTGAACGTGTGTGTGTGTGTGTGTGTGTGATGCTTTCTGCATTATTTCTAAGGCAAAATACAGTTGCAGAATGAAAATGGATATAAGTTAGATGTCATCTATATTTTATGTAATTCACTGAAGTTTTTATTACTTGGCCTAATAACATGGTTACCAGATTCTTTCTTAAGGAGGTCATTTTGGTTGATGACTAACCTACTTTTAAATCCTGTGTTGTATTAGTTAAGGTAATATAACCAAACAAGTAACTTGATAGAAGCTATCAATATGCATTTTAGTCTGAATAATACTGCTGTATTTTAAACCATCACCATAATGTTTGGCTAATGCCTTTTCAACAGAAAATGCTCTTGAGTATTACTCCCAGCTGTTGTTAGCAGAGCTCATATCCAGAGTTTACCTCTCTTCACTGTTCAGGCAAAAATATCTGAATCATTTACTTGGAGATGATCTTCCAGGTTAATTAGTACTCCTTCTTTAAAAATAATAAATAGATAAACATTTTCTTTGTCTAAAATATAAAAGGGTTCCATAATGCTATTATTGGCATATCATGCATTCATTACATTTTTTTCTTTCCAACTTCTTTGCAGTAACTATAAAATAACTTATGCATTTATTTTCAAATTTGAATGTGCACTTTTAAATTTATAATTAGGAGTTCCCTGGTGGTGTAGTGGCTAGGCTTCAGCGCTGTCAACGCTGTGGGCAGGGTTTGATTCCCAGCCAGGGAACTACCCACATAAAATTAATTCTAGAAGTCATCTAAACAATTCTCATCCCTTTATTTTTCAAAATTTGGACTCTGAGAGAAAGAGATCTGCCCTGTTTTACCTATCTACTCCGTGACAATTATCTTGGAACCTCATCCAGTTTCTCATTAGACTGGGCTTCTTTACGACAGTATGAATAAAAAAATAATCTATAGTTAATTCCTAAAACTTCCATAGCTAATGCTTTAAATCTTTAATATTCTAAAACTTTCCATAGTTAGTTTGGTATGGTCTAGAAAGATTACTAAATCTGTTCTAGAATTGCTGCCACTAAGTAGGAAACGTGATGGCAGCTTCCGCTCTTTTCCCTCTTCCTTCCCATTATCTGGCACATGCTAAACAAAAAAATACTTTAATTTTTAAAACATGGTAGGGAAAAAATAATGCCAAATGCATTCATTAAAAAAGGTTAAATTATTAACTCTTGGATTATTTAGAGTTCTATTTCTATGGCTAACTCATGTTAGTGGATGTTAGTGAAAGCAAAAGGACAAGGAGTCTGCCATCATGTTAAAAGTTTGTGGAACTCTTGGTGTTAAATCAGGATTTAGATTTCTGCAGCATCTGGCACAGATATTCACATTGTGTTCAAGAATTCTTCCATATATTCAAATTATTATTAAATAAGCCGTGTGAGTTTATATTCAAAATTGTTTGAAGACATGGCATGCCTAAATTAATTCAAAGGATGTTAAAATCAGTTTATCACTGTTAAATTAGAAATAACAGACATAAAGATTTCATATAGTATACATACTAACTTAGGCATACAAATAAGCACATATAACCACCCCCCTAGTGTGCGTGCGCGCACACACACACACACACGCACACGCACACACACACACACACACACACATGCACACACACACACACACACACATACACACACACACATACACACACACACACACGCACACTCATGTGAAGAGATCCAGAAAAGAGATACACATTTAGGCAGAAAGATGTGTCCAGATCATCACAGTCAAATCAAAGAGAATTGTTGAGGTAGTTCTTCAAGTATTTGGGTCAGGAAAACACATATTTACTTCAGATACTTGGATAATTGCCTCTGCTTTCCACTTGCTTTGGCCAAGAAAGTTTGCCACAGAGACAAACTAAAGATTTCATCTCATCAGCCTTGTAGGACTGAGGTGGGAAAATGACCCCCGCTGCCCACACTGGCCGGATCAATGACTGACTGGGCGCCATTCGGAGGCATCCTGACCTGATTTGGCACTAAACCACAGCAATATGTCTGTTAAGAGCGAAGCAAGCCCAGAAATTAAGCATTCTCCTTCCCATTGAGAATCAACAAATTAAAAAAACTACTAGAGGCCAGTTCTCCATAGCAGTTACATGCTAAAGCTGAAATGTGTATCTGTTTATAATAAATACAGAAATTAGAAAGTAACTTCATTATTTCAAAGTTAAAATTTATTAGTCATTTTTTTAAAAGCTTCACTAAAAAGAACAGCTTTCCCAATTCCTGCTAAGGTTATAAAATACATCAGTGATTTCCCCCATTGCAATCAAGTCTATTATTTTATTTTTAAAATTCTTTCTCTTTTTTTTCAGCTGCAGTTGACATCCAATATTTTATATTAGTTTTAGGTGTACAGCATAGTGGTTAGACATTTATATAATTTACGCAGGCATCCCCCCAATTATCTATCAACCTGGCACTATACATAGTTGGCACTATGCAGTATTATTGATTATATTCTCTATGCTCTGTTTTACATCCCATGACTGTTTTGTGACTACCAATTTGTACTTTTTAATCCCTTCACTTTTTTTACCCAGCTCTCCAACTCCCTTACCTTCTGGCAACCATCAGTCTGGTCTTTCTATGAGTCTGTTTCTGTTTTGTTTGTTCATTTATTTTGTCCTTTAGATTCCACATATAAATGAGATAATAAGGTATTTGTCTTTTTTACTCTGACTTATTTCACATATCAGATATTTACATGATGATTCATCACGGTAGAAACATCACAGTTATGAAGTAGCAACAACAATAATTTTATGGGGGTCACCGCACCATGCGGAACTGTATTAAAGGGTTGCGGCATTAGGAAGGTTGAGAACCACTGATGGTCTAGGTCCATACACGTTGACACGAATGGTGAGACTTCATTCTTTTTTATGGCCAGGTAATATTCCATTGCATGAATGTACCACTTCTTCATCTAGTTATCTACTGATGGACACTTGGGTTACTTCCACATCTTGACTATTATAAATAATAGTGCAATGCACATTGTTGTGCATATATTTTTTTGAATTAGTGCTTTGGATTTCTTTGTGTAAATACCCAGAAGTAGAATTGCTGGGTCTATTTTTAATTTTGTGAGAAACCACTAAACCATTTTCCATAGTGGCTGCACAAGTTTGCAACAGTAGTACATCTATGATTGAAATTGTATTTCTGAAGGTATGTTCAATGCAAATTGATATCAAATCAAGGAAATTTTCAATATATCAACAAAGTATATAGTAATTCATTTAAAATAAGTCACACTATTTTATGCTTTAAAATGGGTCTTGAAAATGATCTATTTTAACACTTCATTTTATGAATTTAAAGATTAAAATAAAAATTTGATGGTTATAAACTGGTGGATGACACTCCAAAACATGCACTGATATAAATTTAGATCACTTTTCTTTTTTCTCATTGGAATACAGTGAAAATTTTTCTTATAGTATTTCTTGTCCTCTTCTTCAATTAATTTCTTCTGCTTCCCTCTGTCTTATAATAAAATGGGTCAGCTTTTGGCAAACTGGAATTTATCCATTGCTACACAGTTGTATACATGGATCCATTAAAAATGAACATCAGATGTACTACTCATTACTCTGCATCCCAGAGGGAAAGCCAGAAAGCTCTATAGTACCTGATAAGCATGCCATGCTTTTACATGCTCCATTTCCAGTGCTCTATCACAGACTTTACATACATCAGTGTGCATTTCTCAGACAGTAATACTAAATTAAGCTGAAATTATGCCAATTACGTCATTACAAGTGCAGTACCAATACTCAGTGACATCCAAAAGTCTTTACAAGCCTGAATAAAAGGCAATTAATTCATATTTTTAATATAATTTCAATTTATGTTGGCAAAATATTACATTTGCAGCCAGTCTTTATACTATGAAAAGACATGTATTATGAATATGAAAATTTAAATAAATATGTAATTATGTAATGTATGACATACATAATAAATAATAATCTATATTATAATGAAATATATATTGCATACTATACAGTATGTATTATATTATATCAGGATATATAAAATTTATTGAAGGCTTATTATTTACCAGGCATATTTTAAGAGACAGATGCTATTATTATCCTCATTTTACACATGAAGAAATTGAGTCTCAAAGAAGATAAGTTACTTACCTAAGGTTGTATGACTACAAAGTAGAAGACTAATATTTGAACTCAAGCAGTCTGACTTCAGGTATAACACCTATCACATTGCTACAATACAATATAACCAAAGATTAATTCAGATATATTTAATTAGATAAAGTAATCAATATTGGAAAATTAAAATGCAGGCTGTTTTGGTAAGAAATATTTATTCTATAGAAAGTCAGTGTTGTATTTTTTTCAATTTTATTTTTGCCCATGATATATTTATGGCTGGCCTAATAACAAAGAGAACTTACAATAATTTAAAATATATATTTTCAGCTAGTCAATGTATATAATTATAATTAAAATAACAAACAATAAATTATAGTAGATAGTTTTAGAGCTTGATTTTATAATGTGTTCTTTGGCCATGATATAATTAATTAAAAACATTTGAATGTCTAGATTATAATATATATGTCTCCAGGACTTGCCTATAAATTTTATCATGTCATTCTAACAAAGTTGCTGTGAGATTGTAGTACAAGGAATGGTAAATATATTTTGTAAGCAAAGGAAGTTTAAAAAAGAAAAAGGAAATGACAGAAAGCAAAAAACAAAAAGGTATTCCTCTGTTCTAACATTGTGGCCAGATATCAGCATTCCAAATTCATTACAGAATGTTTCCTCACTACTCCTTAATGTTCCACTTCCCCAAATACAAAAATCAGATAACATAATTTTTATTGTACATCTTCTTTACATCTGTTGGTATATGGCCTATTTTATCAAATTAATTAGATCGTCCACTCAAAATGCTCTGAGGCATTGGTAATTTAAAGTCAAGTTAGCGTGTAGAGTAAAATTTTAAGTTATTTGAAATTAGAATTTCATAATATCTTGTCTTTTTGGTTTATTTTATTTAAAAAAGAAGGCAAAAACACCTGAGCTTCATTACTGAAAAAAATCACCAAAAAAAGACTTAATGGTATAAAATTCCTTTTAAGCACAACAATTTTCGTATGCATGATTTTTGTGGATTCTGTCATTTCAAGTCTCAGGAATGTTCAATTCTTTCCTCATGGTGCCTTTTGCAGGCTGGCTTTCTGCCACCACATCTCCCTGCCACCAGCCCAGCCCCTGGGAATTTGATTAGGTCATTTTTTTAAATCCTAGGCAAATGAGAATGAAGGAAACTCAGAAAGAACGTTTGTTCTCTAAATCTGTGGTCAATTTAAGAAGTTACACAAAGATCTTAGTCCTTTTGAATTCCTATCATGTAGCTCCTAAAACTGTCATCATCACTGGGATAAATTAAGATATACTCAAAGAGAAAGGAAGAAATTTTAAAAACATTTTACAACTGTAGAACTTCCCTTGGTACCTTACAAATTCAGCAGTTTTGTAGTTTGTGCTCTGCCTACTTCCTCCTGAAGGTGACTGTGGGATCGTGTACTTGTGTGACAGAACACCCCACAAGTTCTCCAAGTAGGACTTAGGACATCTCAGTAGATCAGCACAGCAGAGAGTTCTCAGTCTTTTCCCTGCCACAGCATTTTTTCCATGATAATGTTTTTCATTATGACAGCACAATACATGCGTAAGTGAATGCAGATTCTGGCATAAACCTAAATGCTCTTTTTTTTTTCAAGAATGTAAAACACCATCATAATTCCTAATGACCCAATGCTAGCCGTCAGTGATAGTCACTCTGTGGACAGCAGGCAAGGTGAGGAAGTTGGCTATGGTTCACATGCATTTCCCAGGGTACTGTTGGGGCACCAACCCCTTTATTTGAAAGTGCACTCAGGTGCCAGTGAGAGCATATTACAGGGATAACCTTGAATCGACTTCATTTTTATGAAAAAATACACAAACATCAATGTATATTAGTAGCAAATAACTTGTGATGGTCTGGAGTGTAGTGGCCCCTCCTGTATCACTGAATAAATAGTCTGGGGTCTGTCTCACTGAAGAACAGACTTGCCATCATTATCGTCCTACAGCCTTCCTGGCTCTCAACAATTAGCTGCTGGAGTCCCTCTGCACATTTCTGAGAAGTTCTCTAGGAGCGAGACACTGTTGCTGACAGAAGTCAGATTGTCTGTCTGATGATCTGACAATAGTGGTCCTTCAACCAGCTTGGAGGACCACTTCATGAAATGTTCCTACATAGGCTGATAGCTACTATAACTAATTCAAAACATGGCCTCCACTGTGGAGCAATTTAGGGGCCCTCCTTGTGTGACTGTTCGTACATAACCTCCTCTCTCCAGATTTAAAACCTAAGGTTGCAGATAATCAAACTCAGGTAATGTAACAAAAACTACCAAAACTTCATTTAAAAAGGGGGAAAAAGAATATATTTAAATTAGTAATTTTTGTGGCCATTTATCACAAGGACTAAATTTTCAACAGCAGGTAGAAGAGATACTGTTTCTCCTATTTAAATGACGGTCACCAGGGAGGTGGTAGTAGTAGTTACAAAGTGTTCTATTTCTGATCAAACTATCTTTAGTTACAGGTAGGCAAAAGAAGTAGACAATTGTCTTGTTAATTGCATGATTTCTATAATAATATAGTTATACTAATATATGCATACAGTCACTAAAAGACCCGCATGGTGCAATGGAAAAGGTATGGCCTTTGGGATTAGGCAAACATTGATTAGAAACCCACTTCACCTACTGAATAATCTGTGGTCTTAGACTAGTCAGTTAATTGTAAGCCTCAGATTCCATACTTATGGAAGAGAATAATAATAGTTACAGTTCACACATTGCCAATGGTGAATTTTTATAAATATGCTTATGTCCTTCCCCTTTGCTATTAATATATGAGGGCTGTCCAAAAAGAAAACAATCCAGTCATAAGTACCTCTATTTTTCATATTACATGGCTGGATACTTTCCTGACAACCCTCGTATATAGACATAAAAAATACAGTGTTACTAAAGACACAGGTTTCAATGACATCTAACTCCAACCACTGATTACGTTTTTAGGATCATTGCTTAAGTTCATCCTCAGTGTTTTTTGCTTAGTTAGAAGCCTTCAAGGTATAAGATTATGTTTTAGTAGGTAAACTTGTACTACGTGGAGTGAAATTACCCTAAATCTAGGAGTTTGGGTGTTTTGTGGATGGGGAGCTAGCTGCAGTTACAACTCTTGTTCTTTAGAAAGTCAGTCACTATGTCCTGGGGAGAGAGGTTGGATGGGGCCAAAGCTTGTCACTTCAGCCTTCGCTCTTTTGGACTCCCATCTCCATTGTCTAGGAGATGTTTTTCTCTGTTCATTGTTTCCATTTATCCATCAAGAAAACATGGCAAATCCCCAAAGTGCATGGCTTCCTGCCCCTATCTGGGCATCCACATTCTCCCTTCAGCCTTGATCTTTCCTCTTTCAGGTAAAAACAGAAAAGATGGAGAGAAAAACATGGTGGATCCTTTTTTCCCCGTCTGTGCAAGCCTGCCTCCAACCTGGTGATCGTTGACACTCACCATTTGTGTGAAAGACTTTTTCACTTTTTTTTTTTAACATATTATAGTAAATTTTACTAATTAACTCAGCCTTGTAGATACTGCAGTTTTTTTCCCCCAATCTAGATTTTAGAGGATTCATTCCCTTTTGAAACTTCTAAACATAGTTTGAGCAGAAAGATATTTAAAAATATAATTATACAGCTTCACTAATACCTGAAAAATGCCTAGTAACTAACCCAGTGCATCATATAATGGCCAAGTAAAATTTCTGTGTTTTCATGTTCTGGTTTTTTTTTGAAATTATGTACTCAGAAATTAGCTCATTGTTTCAAACAAAAACTATGAGGAACTAGTGAATTATAATACAGGAGTATGACCACTGAATGGACTGTCTGATACCCAATCAGGTAATAAACAATGTGGTCCAATTCACATAAGCTAAGAGGCATTACTGCAGTGGCCTTTTGTGTCCTGGTGCCATACATATTCTTTGGCAAGAAATAGTAAAAAGCAGCAATAAACAACCAAAAACTGTCCATGGCTCTGTAGGGTTTTTCGAACAATTCCTAAGATTCGGAAGTGAAATAGACAGCACTTAGAGAAAATTGTCATTTCAATAACACAGTTTAAGTGAAGATGATTAAGCATTAACAGCATGCATGCATATTTAATTTTGTAGCTCCTATCATCAGCCTTCTAAGAACTTTTCTTTTTGAAGAAGGTTGATGTTTTTTATTGGAAAGATTTGAGCAGAAGTGAAGGTTTAAAATTAAAGTACATTTAATTCTTTTTGGAACTGCTTAAATTACATTGTTTAACTCTTGGGTCAAAGAGATATTCTCAAAATTTTTGTTCTTCACAAGAAATAATTTTGTTCTTTTTAAATTGGTTATGTGTAGGTGTGGAATATTATATGGACTTTTCATTTAGTACCTCTATAAGCAACCTCATCTGTGGTTAGAAGAACTCTTAAGAAATCTTTAAGAAATATGAATATGACATATATATATATATATATATATATATATATTTATATATACACAATATGTATAGTTTTATTTATGAATAGTTTTCTTTTAAAAATATTTCATTAATTACCTTAAAGGAATAAATAAATATCTCTGGCTCAAGATGGTACTTATTTCTATTCTTTTAATTTTCTTTTTAATTTCTTACTCTCAATTATTGTCACAAATGGAGTTATTTTAAAATTTAGATTGGAGATCCAGATCAACTGCCATTTTAATGGTATTTAATATTCAGCTTCATCTTAATGGAGCCTTAAACATTGACAAGACGAGGCAACATTGATTTGTGTTTTATAACGTTGTAATTCAGCTGTTGTCTTAATAATTTTCAGAGTCTGAAGAATAAGCCTGTAGTAATAAAGGGACTTTAATTGACATATTTTGGAAAAGAAGAAGCTACTTTCCCTAATATAACTAGTATTTCCTTAGCATTGTTATTTTAAGAGTATTATATTTTAAAAGGGAGGATAATTTATTTTGAAATAATTTTGATATCCTTAACATTTAAATATTTATTACATTTTGCTATTTTAGAAAAAATAATGAACTGCAGTGTATTTGTGTATGATGCCTTTAATTATGTATAGATTAAGGAGTTGCATGTGGAAAAAGAATGACAATTCCAGGATGTCCTTGGGGCTTAACATCAAGGTTCATATTAAATGTGTGTGTTATGTGGAGTGAAGTCCCAATAGGACCAGGAGACTCTTATGTCCAGTTCCAACTCCACTTTTTAGAAAGGTAATTGGTGTTTAAGAGGGAGAAAATACGTTAGGGCTATACTAACTAAGAATTGGTACCAACCCATGTGATATATGGGGCATAGTCACAGCTGCTAATGCGTCGTGTTTAATTCTATAGATCCCAATTTCAAATCTTCTATCCCATTTGATTTATCAGAACATAAGTCTTAAATATTGATTAATATAATTATGGTCAGCTAGTTTATATTGTTTAAATAGTCATTTTGAATTTTTCTGACTTCTTTAAATATCTAAATTCTTCTTCATGAATGTTGTGATATTCCTAAAAGAAGAAATGACAGAATTAAAAAATAATTGTATTTCTGCTCATTTTTTCCTTTTAATTACATATTAATGAGAACTGAATGAAACTCACATCTGTATTTTGTTCATACATAGGTATTTTTTTACTAAAAACACTAGCAAAATTTAAGAAAGTTTAGTAAATACCTTACAGTGATCAGGAAAGGCTGGGGATGTATTGAATATGAATTTAGAAATGGATGATGCTATCTCAGCTGTTTTTAAATGATTATTTTTTGCTATAGTTATTAAAAAATTGATCTCATGGCAAATTGGTTGAGTTCATGTCCTTGCTTAGCCATTTAATGGCTGGGTTGACCATGGTCATTTATAATCTGGCCATATCACTGTTTCCTCATCTGTAAAATAGAGAAAATAATCGTCCCTACATCATAGGGTTACTGGCAAACAATATATGAAATATTTATCAATGACTATGATATAATAAGGACTAAGCAAAATGCATAATTTTTATTGAAATATACAATATAAATTTCCTATTTTGATTCACTAATACTTTACATCATATAAATTTTATGTTGTTATGAGTTCACACTAGTTTAAACAATACAGGCAAATCCAAGAGAACAAATAGCAATGTAAACTTGTCAGTGTTCAGGGGGGTTTTTTTACCTCTTTAACTGACAGGCACGTTTGGGATGCACAATCTAAATTTCAAAAGGGCTTTTTCTCATTTTGAGTGGTTTGTGCCAGGAAGCCCAGTCCTTTCCTAACTCTGCACACTGTCATAGACTAACTGTGTGGTAATAACATTCCTCAGCATCTGATGTAATATGTACAGATATAGGCTTAAGTGAACCCTAATATGTCTGTGAGCTACATTGAATATTGAAACATTTTTATTATTTGTTCATTGTCAGTGATTTAATAGTGAAAACATTGAAAACATAGAGAAATTTAGGGAAAGAGGATATGAATGTGGTTTTACATTGAGCAGCACCTGATAGGAGACAGTTCGGTTAGATAAAAAAGTGACTTGATATTACCTTCAGTAATTATATACTTGTTTTACCTGACTTTGAAGAACCCATAATGTAGAAACATAACATAAAGAAGGTCCTTGATAGATCACTAAGTATTTCTCATAGGCGAGATT
Organism: Lyroderma lyra; assembly: GCA_004026885.1. Classification (NCBI taxonomy): domain Eukaryota; kingdom Metazoa; phylum Chordata; class Mammalia; order Chiroptera; family Megadermatidae; genus Lyroderma; species Lyroderma lyra. The sequence continues at coordinate 22,837 of PVJL010010533.1, read as the reverse complement.
TTATGAGAGCATTCACAATCATTAATCTCTGAGAGAGAGATTTAAATCCAAAAGGAAAAATATAATGGGTGAAAAACAAGAATTATATGAGAAAGGGGAATGCAAATAGAAAAGAAAGAACAGTCCATATGGCAGCCTCTACCTGAAGAAGGTCAGAAAGATTAGCACCAAGAAAGGTAGAGGTCTCAACACTGTGATTTTGAATAGGAAATGAAGATGCAAAAAAACAGCATTGAAGTTTGTACTATTAATTTTATAAAAGATAAATTTGGTCATCTGAATAGACCTAACCCTGTTAGTGATTGTCAGTATTTGCAAGAATCAGGAAAGAAAAATTGAACTGTATTATGGATATGATGGAAAAGCTTAATAAAATGCATTTCAGAAACTCCAGAGGGTGGGGATAACAAGCAAGTAGTATAGCTAAAACTGTATTCATAAAAACTAAAAACACAAAACATGCTTTAAATAACTCTTTATCACCTTCCCCATCTCTCTCTCTCTTTTTTTTACCTCCTCATTTTCTTCTCTTGGCAACTCCCTAAGTATTTAGTGGTAGTGAGAAATTTTGATGAAAAGCCTTTGCCAGGACTAATCAGGGAAATATTCATGTTTCTTTTATCTTTTTTCTTTCTTTCTTTCTTTTTTTTTTTTTTTTTTTTTTTTTTTTTTTTTTTTTTTTTTTTTTTTTTTTTTTTTTTTTTTTTTTTTTTTTTTTTTTTTTTTTTTTTTTTTTTTTTGTCTCACCACGAATCTTTAATAATAAAGGCAAAAGAAAGAAAAAAATAAAATGAAAGATGAAAATAATTTGTCACCTGCTTACTTAGGCATTTAAAATGCAGGCCAAATTCCCAAGATCCCTCCCATCTGGCTGTATTTCTCTATCATTTAAATTTGGCATAACTAGTATTCTTAGGGATCATTAGATATCTGCCTGAAGACCACTTAAGAAACTGAAAAGAGTCATCAATAGAGTAATAATGAAATAAACTGCATGTAACAGTTAATTTGCTTACATAGTCCCTAACTTCAGTCATCTCCTTAAAGATTTCTTGAGAGTGTTGGCACAGGGATTTGTGGGGTGTGGGAAAAGGAGAGGGAGAGGGAGGGAGGAGGGAGGAAGGAGGGGTTAGAGAGTTGAGAGAGAGAGAGAGAGAGAGAGGGAGGGAGAGAGGGAGAGAGGAAGGGAGAAAGAAATTTTTAGAGTCTGAATTATGGATTGCTTTTATTCCACTGGTGAAAGAATCAGAAAGGTAGGCAATTCCTAAACACCTTTCTTTGAGCTGAGGAACAAGTACCTGCCTTATTTTATTTTTACTACAATACTTTTCTCTGCATTCTGACTAGAAAAAATGAACAAGTGATATCAAGCTACACTGATTTGAAAACCTTCCTTCTGGGAGACAGTGCAGTGCTGGCCCTGAGTTGAACTCATAGGCTATCCACATTTTTCTCTAAGGACATACTATGGACGAAGCCCAGCACTACGTCTTTTATGTTAAACATGTGATTTCAATCTTAACAACAAACTTATATGAACAAATTTTATTACTCCTATTTTATAAATAAGAAAATGAAGCCTCAGTAAATATAAAAAAACTTGCCCAAGATAAATCGGGGCACAGAATTTAAAGTCAAGCCTATTTTAACTCTAAAATCCTTGCTCTTTAATAGTATATTTTCCCTCAGGCATTTTCTGGAGATGTTTGTAGTCAATTACTAGATAGAAAAGACTACTTCAAATGAGGTAAATCAAATAATATTGCCACACCTGGGTTTTGAGTATATATACCAACCCCTTTGTATATGTTCTCTCAAAACTTCCTCATGATGATATAGTATTTCAAGGAAAGTGGAAGATTGGACATTGTATTATAGATGACCATTATGTTTATAGAACTGTCTGAAGATCAATTGTGATAAAATTAATCTTTATATTCACCAAATATTTATTAAGGCTAAACTTACATTAGAGAAAAAAATGGACAAATATAATTACAATATTTTGTTCAACAATGTTGCTATTTAATGAATGAATAACTGGGTAACATTATGATGCATAATGTGTCCCAATAAATATACTAATAATATTCAACTTTAATATGACGTTTTAAAATATTTATTCATTTGCCACTCCAAGAACTTCATAGAATAACAGGGAAATGATTTATACTTTAATGGTTGTCAATAAACTATGACAATTTTGTCTTAAATTTCCTTTAACATTTTCTCATTGTCATACCCTTATGCTTTAACAAAGTATCTGAATGCATGACTTTTTCTTCTTTTTAAAAATTGTTTCTATTTTTCATCTATAATTTTTAATTTTAATACTCTGAAATATTCTACCCAGTAATTGACTTGAGATGATGTTCGATGTGAAATAATGAATTGCTTGGTTCTGATCCAGAATATGCATGTGTTTCAAAGTGATTTCTGCACATGAAAAAGGCAACATGTTCTTTCTGAATATTAAATGTATTCTATATTATTTACATGTTTAATTTATTTTAGATGGTGTTAATTATTATTACTTTTAATTAAAAGAAGTATAAATCCACTATTTATAGATTACACATTTACAAAAGTTTGCCTTTATTATATTCATATGTTATATATTTTCAATAATAAAATTTACTACCTTCAATAGGGTGTGTCTTGTGTTATTTTAATGTTATTAATAATGCATTTGTGGTGACCTACACATGTTTTCATCCTTGAGACCTATCACAAGAAAATTGGTGAAGGTTAGTGTTGTTTATACCTTTTAAAAAAATCAAAGCCCATATGGAGAAAAAAATGCCATTGTTTGCTGAGCATCTGACCTGATATATATAGGAACATATTTAATTTTGGCTAAAAGCTGTAACCACATGTCTTATTTAGTACTCTATTTAACATGAAACACAAAGGTGCTACTTTACCAAAGTTGTTGATTATTGTATTCAGTATGCCTCATTCTGTTGGGGATGGCCTCCTTTTCTGGAGCAAAGAAAGCAAACGATGCCATTTTCTGAAATGTCTATTCTAGGAGCTCTTGTAACAGACAGCCTTCTTTAGTAATGTAGGTGATGGAGGCCACTGTACCATTTACAGGACATTTTTCTTATTTTTAAAAATACATTGTGAGGCAAAGTATAAGTGTTTTATATACTATTATCATGGCATTTACTACTTTATAGTAGAGTTATTTGTTTGCTGGTTCATTTTACCCCTTTAAAGACAAATTGCTACTCAAAAGCCAAAAGTTATAACTTATTTATTGTTTCATCTCTACCAACCAATATAGTGCTCTCATTTTAGAGGATAAATGAATAATGTTTGTACTGAGTTATAAATCCACTATAAAAAATCTATTTGTAATATTGTTTTATGTTCTAACAGGTAATAATTTATCTGTCCTAAAATGCTGCATTATGTAAATTGATTATTTTAGAGCAATCCTGGTGTACATCTCTGAGTTTATAATTTTTTCTACATTTTATAAAAGTAGAAATATTTCTTTTAATATTATTTATTCCTATTACTATAACTAACATGAAACACATTACCCAAAATGATACCTAAAATGATTCTCAGAAATTTCTACTCTAAGTAAAGTATGTTACCTATAATGATCAGGATTATAAAAAAGTATTTGTTCTATTCTGTGGATGCAGAATGAAATATTTAACTATTCTCATTTCTGGACTAAACTGTGGTATTGCCTCAGGATGGAGCAAGCATTCTTTAAATCTCACCATGTTGCAATCCATAATATATCCTATTGGTACCAAGTGCATTTTAAGAGTCAGAAAGTATGATATGTATCCTAAATAATGATGCCATTTTTAAATGACAGCATTTATCTCCTTTCTTAAAAGGAGACATTATGAAATCATTTAGTGAAAACCGCAAATACTATCTTTATCACTTCTTATAGTTTATATTTAAAAGGAATGTGGCAACACTGATTATATGGTCTAAATGTTCTGTACATTAATTTCAAGGAGGACATGTTTGTATTTGAGTATGCACTTAATTCACTACTTGGGATTCACTGATTCATTACCCAAATTTTTATTCCAGGCCCTCCAGGTCCTCCAGGTGGTCTGCGAATAGAAGACATCAGAGCCACTTCTGTGGCTCTTACTTGGAGCCGTGGTTCAGATAATCATAGCCCTATATCTAAATATACCATCCAGTCCAAGACTATTCTTTCAGATGACTGGAAAGATGCGAAGACTGGTAAGTTTTATTTGCCTAATTAATCTGTATTTTTAAATCAATTCTTTTATCAAACATGAAATCTTGAATGTTTTAAGAATTTTATCATTTACCCAGAAATGCTATTTTATTAATAAAAAAATTTTTTGTAGTACCCCAGTGCTTTGGAAGTGAGGACAAAAACATTGTAAAGCTAGTGGGGAGAAAGAAGAGTGTGTTGGGAAGTCTGTCTCTGTCTGTTTTTGCAAATGGCATCTATAGCTTATTACTGATGACACATATTTTATAGGTTCCATAGTTCTGCATTTTTCAAAAGCTGCATTGATTATACATGTTAATTTAAGCATCCAAATCTTATTCCATAGTCCTTTACTTTAGCAGTGGTTCTCAACCTTCCTAATGCCGTGACCCTTTAATACAGTTCCTCATGTTGTGGTGACCCCCATAAAATTATTTTGTTGCTACTTCATAACTGTAATGTTGCTACTGTTATGAATCGTCATATAAATATCAGTATGTGTTTTTTGATGGTCTTAGGCGACCCCTGTGAAAGGGTCGTTCAACCCCCAAAGGGGTCACGACCCACAGGTTGAGAACTGCTGCAGTTTATGAGGATGATCTTGCCTGGTTTGAATTTCCTCAAAACATATTTCTAAAGAAGTATTAGATCTCAATGTTTTTCCTTTTTTTATATTAAGAATTCCCCAAATTTAATTAGAAAAAGTAAATAATAGTAAGTGGGTACTTTCTCTTGTCTATGACTATTACCATTGTCAGTTCTCATGACTAGCCTACAATAACATCACACATCAGTTTATTTTCTCCTGTAACGTCAAAGAAGATAGAGGATCCTTTTGATAAAATAATGTATTTATGTTTGTCATTTCTGACAATATTTTGAAACAAACTTGTAAGTGTCAGAATTTCTTTTAGATACATGAAGAACTATGGGCTCATTTTCACCAGAGGGAAGAAAAATAGGCAAAAGTAGTGAATAAAATGTTTCTCCCTTTTAAAAATTGAAAAAAAAATTAATACCAATATATCCCAAACCTGCCCTCATTTTAGCTTTATCTTAATGTAATGAAATTTGTTTGTATTGCCCACTAAGAAGTTCTAATTTAGATGCATTTTCTTTAACAATTGCTTCCTATCATGGGAAATAAACCAAATACAAACTAGGAACATGTTATAAGGGTTTAAGATATATTTTTGTATTAAGTGATCCTTCACTTAAGAGTATAAAGTTCAAATTAATTAGAAATAGATGAAACATTTTTATTACATTATGCTAGTGAGTATAAATATTATCTATAAATATATAACCATGTGCCACATAACAATGTTTTGATGAATGATGGACCACATGTCAGAACAGTGACTAGGAGTAGCGTTTATATCGAGTACTGATCTTAGTATAGCCACATCCCAACTTTCTCATGGCTTCTATTTGCATATTATATATTTTCTAACTGTCAGCCTATTTTATATCTTTAAGTCTACAGTTGACAGCTTTTTTTAATTGTTAAATTTATCGAGGTGACATTGGTTGGTAAAAATTACATAGGTTCCAGGTGTACAGTTCTACAGTGCATTGTCTATGTGTTGCATTATGCGTTTACTACCCAGAGTCAGTTCTCTTTCCATCACCATGTATTTGACTCCCCCTCCTTTCTCTTCCATGCCCCTCCTTCCTTACCCTCAGGTAACCACTAAACTATTGACTATGTCTATGAGTTTTTGTTTTTTTGTTGCTTTCAGTTTTACATTCTGTGTATGAGTGAAGTCATATGGTTCTTGTTTTTTCTTTGTCTGGCTTATTTTGCTTAGCATGATGATCTCAAGGTGGATCTTGTTTTTAATCCAGTCTGACAATCTCTGCCTTTTAATTAGACTCTTTAATCCACTAACATTTAATGTTATTATTGACATATTTGCATTTATATCTGTTTTCTAAATATTTCACTTTTTTTGTTCTTCTATTCCTTCTTTGTTGCTTTCTTTTACATTAACTGAGTTGTTTGTACTGTAACATTTTAATTTTAATGATATTCATTATAGATAAGAGATGATAGATAGGTGACACATATATATATATATATATATACTTATATATATAAGTGTGTGTGTATATATATATATATATATATATATATATATATATACACACACACACACTTATTCTAGGGTTTCCAGGTACAATGGAACTTATCAGAATAGACTTCATAATTTTAGTGAGATGTAGAAATGTTTCTTCTAGATAGCTCTATACCATTTTACCACTTTTATGTGCTATATATTGTTATATATATTATACCTACAGATGTTACAAATGCAATAATCTTCTGCTAAAATTATTTCATTCTATAATTGAAATATTTTGCTAAGCATCTAAGAGAAGCAAGGAAAGCAAGTAGGTATTTATTATATTAACCTTTTTATTTACCATTTCTGATCCTCCTCATTTGTTTCCTTGGATTTGAGTTACTATCTGATATTATTTCCTTATTCTAATACAGCTCTGCTTTCTCTGTCCCTTTAACTTACTGTCAAATATATTAGCATGCCAAAAAATGTATATACATTTTAAGAACTGTTGTGTAAAGTTGAATTGAATTATGGTAGCAATGTGTAGTATGACATTTGCTCGAAAGATGGTATTAATCAAATGAATGCTAGTGTCACCATGTGATAGGCAGGATAGTCCAAGAAAATGGGGGAAGCATGGTTGTAATTCAAGAAGTGCAAGACCTTTTTAAAGTAGTATTTGAAATTGAGAATGTTATTTGAGTTTCCCCTACATTTTCTTGACTTGACACCCCTTGACTTCTACATATGGTGGACTTTAAAGTATTTGGTGTACTGTCGAAAACCAGCTACACTGTTGGTACTACGGGAAGAAATTGAAATGGCATGCCCAGTGATATAAGTAGACACTTCGGTCAGAGTAGTTCAAACAGTAGTTTGCTCTAATCAGAAGTGTCTGGATGCTGATGGTCACCACTTTGAGCACCTCTTGTAATTGCAGAAGTCAAACATGACTTGTATTCATCTTTTGTTACTGATATATATTGAGTATTATAATTTTAATACAGTGTTTTCCTTTCTTAAAATACGTATACATTTATTTGGCATCCTCTGTATTGCATTTCTACATACTCTAAGTCCAACAACACAGTTTTATTTATTTTAACACAATTAATTTTATTTTAACACAATAGAAACATATATGTGTTTATACATATACATACATACATATATATGTGTGTATTTACAAATATATATATATATAGATGGATAGATAGATAAATAGATAATAGTTTTCTACAATGGCCTTAAAATCAAATAAGAGAAGAAATATGTATTTATACTATCTTTTATAACTGCATAATTACTTTTACCAATACTACTTATTTTGGGGGTATTTTTCCAAATTACTCTCTGGGGTCAACTGCTTTCAGCCTGAAGAACTTCCTTTAGCATTTCTTGTAAGGTAGGTCTGCTAACAACCATGTCTCTCAGTTTTTGCTTATCTAAGAGTATCTTTATTTCACCTTCAGTTTTAAAAGAGAGCTTTATTGCATATGATTTCTTGGTTGATAGTTACTTTTTTTCTTTTAGCACTTTAAATATGTCATTTTAGATGCTCTTTATCAGGTTTAGGAAGTACTTTTTTTATTCCCAGTTCACTGGAAGTTTTTTCTAAGTTCCTTTATATTTACTAATACATGTACTATTTCTGGGTTCTCCATTCCTTTCTACAGAACTGGATTTTTAGCTAGTATACTTTCCCTAAGTAAAGAACTTTTTAAAAGCATTTCTAATTGTTCAAGTTGCTGTAGTCAAAGACTTTCAGCTTTTGCACGTCAAACAGTATCTTTCATTTCATATTGGAGTCATATTTTGGGGGTATCAATTCTAAGTTAATTTTTATTGGGATCACCTTAAAAACACTGTGCCTTTGACTTTTTGGCTACACTTTTTCTGATGAGAAGGCAGATATTGTTTGTACCTTATATCCCTGTATTTAGTTCATCCATTTCCTCTAGCTACTTTCAAGATTTTTCTTCATATTTGTTTTTCAGCCTGATAGGAATGTATTTATCCTGATGGAGATCTTGGATCTTTGAGTTGTTATCTTCCTTCAACTTTGGAAATTCTCAGTCATTATTTCTCCAGATATTTCCTGTCTCTCTCTCTCTCTGTCTCTCTGTCTGTCTGTCTCTCTCTCTCCCCACTCTCTCTCCTTCCTTCCCTCCCTCTATCTTCTTGGCCTCTATTGACATGTGTGTTAGATTGTTTGATGTGTTCCACATACTGTGGGTGTATATTTGTATTTCTATTTGAATAATATCTAATTATTTGTCTTCATTTTCATAGATCCTTCTCTCTACTCTGTTCAGTCAGCTGAAAAATCCTCTTAAAATAATTTTGATCTTATATGTTTTTATTTATAAGATTTCTTTGTAGCATTTGGCTCCTTTTAATATTGTTCACATAGTGTTCCATGGAAATTTCCTATTTGTTTATACATGTTGGGCACCTTTCCAACTTGATATTTTACATATTTACATAATAGTTGTTCTAAAGTCCCTGCCTGATCATTTAATTTCTGTGTCATCTTTAAGTTTGCCTCTAGTGATTTTTTTCTTTCTTGATAATGGATAACATATCTTGTTTTTGCTCATGTGCATGACAATTTTGTATTGATTTCCAAACATTGTATGTAAAAGAGCAGTAGAGGCTAAAGTATATGAGGGCTGTCCAGAAAAACACCCCAGCCATGAATGCTTATTTTTCATATTACATAGCTGTATACTTTCTAGATAGCCCTTGTATATTATTTATGCCCAGGAAAATATATACCATCCTTTCAGGGGCTGAGTCAATCTAATCTTTAATTGAGATGATCCGAACTTTGCTGTTAGATTCAGGTCAATACAGGCTTCAAGCGATTTGAGTGTAGGGTCAGAACCTTCACTCATATCCGAGTATCTGGAGATTTTCCAAACTTGCCATCAGACTTCAGCTGGCTCTTCTAGCTTGGACCTCAGGGAAGGTTCTTTCAAACTCCCTGCTTTTCTCCAGATAGCTATTGTGTGGTAATCAGTCTACAGCCCAAAGTGCCTGGGTTTATTTTTTCATTTTTCCAATCCTCCCTTCAGACCTCAGCAGACCTACAGCACCTCCACACACATACAAGGAAGTAGATCTAAGGTCTCCTGCCACTTACCCAGCCATTGATGGCTACATACTCATATTCAGTGTAAGACCCAGAGTGTATGTGAGGACTCATTTTCCCTGCTCTGCTTTTAGACATAGGCAGATCTGAGGTTTCTGAGCTCCAGTGGGATGTCTCTCTTGTCTCTCTTGTCTTGCCCTCAAATTTTCTTGAGTATACTTGGTGAAGGCCTGCAAAACAGAATTGGCTGATGATTGCAGACTCTCCGTGATCTGGGAGCTTCCAGGTATTCAAAACAGCCACGTCAGGCTTCACTCTGTCTTTCCATATTTATGAAAAGTTAAATGGTTTTCTTATGAACATCTATGATTACTTCCTCCTCTCCCCATTGCTCTACCAATTAAGACTTTAATTAATTAGATTTCTTTATGAACTTAGCTCTCTGATGGGATCTAAAATATTATTTTGTAGACTATCTTGTGTGTTCTTTTGTTAGTTGTATAAATAAAGTTCTCTTGTGACTTTCTTATAAGTGGAAGTGAAAATTACATTTTGCAACAAATGCAGAAATAAAAATCATGTTTTTTTATTTAAAGTGGTGTTCACTAAAAAGGAAAGCACAAGACTAAGACTAAACTCAGTTTTATGCAGGTTTTTTTTTTTTTTTTTTTTTTTTTTTTTTTTTTTTTTTTTTTTTTTTTTTTTTTTTTTTTTTTTTTTTGCATTTTGGTATGTGGGTAGCTCCCCAACTGGGAATCGAACCTAGGCCGCAGCGCCGACAGCGCCAGCGCCGAAGCCTTAAGTCACTACACCATCAGGGAACTCCCTATGCAGGTTGTTATTTAAGGTGTTCAGTAAACATTTTCAAAGATATCAACTTACAACAGTTCAAGGATGAAATTTGGAATAATAAGATAAAAAATAATCTGTATGTCTCTGAAACAATCTACAATGAGTGTTACTTCTCTTGACCTTTTTAAGGGTTGCACAAGTGAAATTTGATGCCATTCCCAGGATACTACAGATACTCAGTTCACAATTAGAATGCTGTGTTTAATTCTGTGATGCTACTTTCAGAGAAAAAATATAGAATATTGTTGGTGATGGTGTGTGTATATATGTGTGTGTGTACCAACTTACTCTGTAGAAAGGTAGAACCAGTTTTTATTCCCACCACCAGTATGAGTATCTCTTCTACCATATCCTTAATTAGTGTTTAGTACTTACTTTTAAAATCTTTGGCAAATTGATATGTTAAAAAAAAACCACCACCAACAAAAAAACCTAAGCTCATTGTGAGATATTTACTTTGTAGAATTTATTGTTTATTTTTGCCTTTCTGTAGCTTTATTTTTTCTTGTTATTATTTCAAATAATAATTTACAGATTTTTAAGAGTCTACATTTAAGTTTTTCTTAGAGCGGATGAATGAATCACACCTTCTGTGATGCCAGAGCACAATTTGCTTCTCTTTTGCTGCAGGGTTCATTGCCACACCTATGGCTCCCTCCTGAGTGCTGCCAGGCAACTTGATCTATGGGTTGGGTCTCTTCTAGAGCTTCTAACAGAACACAGAGCAGTTGTGTCAGCACCAGTGAGAAGCCTTTAAATGCCCATTTTCATTCTCAAACACAGACCTGCTCTTTTAGTTAGAAACTCGGACAGGGTAATTCTTTCTGGGTCATTTTAAATGCTTGAGTTTTGAATTGGATCCTAAAGGTTCTGATTATATTGATACCCTAGGGAAATGTCAAGATTCACGCTGACAACTTCCAAGAATCTAGAACAGGTGGGATTACGTTGCCTGGATTTATTCTTGAGACAATGTGTTTATCAGTCCTGAGGTCAATCTGGCTCTTTCTGAAGCATCTTAATTAACTAGTTGGTGTGGCCTCAAATCAGAGCACCGCAGCATGGTTGCCAGGCAACCAAAACACTGAATTACTGGCCTTAATATACCCATGAAGCTTGCTTCGCATTTTCACCAAAGAATAGTCAGAAACTTTTTATACTGAGCCTCATAGGCTCAATGTATTTGCAGATAGATCTATGGATTAATTCTCATGCCTGGTTACTAAAATAAGATATTCTCAAGGGGGTATTTTGACCTAAAAATTCGAGTAATGAGTATGTCTTCTGTTCTATCATCCTTTGCTTAAAATTTACATTCAAAAGTAGAACAAAGATTTAAATTCCCACCAGGTTAATACACAATATTTGTTTTTTGTAGAGAGAACCATCTGATAGGTATTATACAGTTAAGTTCTGATCTTTTTAAACACTGAGTTTATCTATAAAAAGTGGCCCGACTCAGAGCTGATCAAGTAAAAAATCAGAAACCTGAGACCCCTTTCTCAATTCCCAGTACTTACCTCTGTTGTGCAAAGTACTCTCCTCTCTTTCTGACTCCAGAATTAACAAACAAGTTGCAAGGAATTTAGCTGAAGAGAGGGAAGGGACTCAAAATCTTCCTGTTCCTGACTTCTCCAATTCGCTTGGGGCATAAATGCTTCCAAAGAAAACCTGCCCTCTGCTCCCAGCCCGTCTGTGTGGGTGGTGTTGGAAAAAGAAAATGTATCCAATTGTTCATACAAGGACTAGAGAAGGGTGCGTGAGGTGCACATCCATTTATAGGGACATTTTGGGCCCAGAATAAAACAAACAAAAATGTGTATAAAAGGTAAAACACAGCAGCAATGGAAGTGAAAATCAGCAAAGATTAACTCACAGTTAAAGAGCGTGAGGGAAGGTTTAAGAGAATGGACATGGGGGGTTATTTTCTGCTGTAGACAAAGCAGGATAATTTATGGGCAGAACACAGGCATAAGAGTCATAGAGCATTGGATATTTTGTGGTGTGGGCAAGGTGAAGGGCCCTCTTCTTTTATCAATACCCTGTGTGATTCAGGGAGAAAGGGACAATAAAATTATTGCTATACAACACTCTGCTTCTTGATTTGAGACATTGTCTACTTTATGCACAACTTTTGTGAGTGTGTGTGTGTGTGTGTGTGTGTGTGTATTTGTGAGTAGTTACTAAGTAGTTCTATTTGCAAAACATCACACTTGGTATACCAGGCTCTGAAGGATTTCATAACATAAATAAGAAGTGTAAGAAACATGTATATGTCCTCAAATGCTAACCACAAACAAATGAGGAGGAAGCAGAAGAAATACTTTGTGTGTGAGCCTTTTATGGGCATTTCCAGTCTTGATGTTCTAGCTAGACTGATTATATGTGCTACCTACCTCAAGATAGAAGCTGGAAATACATTAGAAAGAAAGAAAGCTTTTAAATCTGATTCTATTGATGTGGTGTGGGTCAAAAATCCTGCCTCAATCTAGAAGGAAAACAGGCTAGAGAGCCAGTCCTAATTCTAAATACATTTTTCTAAAATGATAGATAATAGTTATATTTTGCTGTTATCCCTACTTCTTACATAGATAGTTTAATTGAGGAGGTATTATAAATATAGGCCAACAACATATTTGTTTTACATATTTATATTCTCATAAACACTAATGTTAATTTATATTAATAAGAATGATTGTAACTGGTTTCATTCTAAAAAGAGCAGTCTTTATAACTTCAGCAATTCTGGTATAGACTATTATTCTTGACGTTTAGATATTACACTCTTGCCTAATCATTCAGGTACAGTCTAGAATTCCATCTTCCTAACATCCACTTCCTGTCTCCTCTCTTGAAAGGGTTATTTGCATTACTGAGCCAAGGGTTTCTTCCTGGATTCTGTCTTTTCGTGGTAGTAAATCCAAGGCTTTTTGCTTATGCTTCTTCCTTTCTTCATCTGTCATTAAAGTAAAAATCCCTACTTCTCATTTATAATCCAAAGCCTACCACAAAATGACTTCACTTTATTTTTACTTTTGTATCTCTCACCATTCCTCCAAATACTCCCTGTGGTCAAGTGTGATTTTCTACTTTGAACATATCCCTGATCTTCTGTTTGTTTGGGAGGTATTTTCACATGTGTTCAAAATCAGTCTGTGAGTTTCAGTCCCCACTGTGTATCCTTCTGTTCTTCCTGTCCTGACCCAGCCTACTCCTGCCCATACCTGTTGACTGCCCAGTTACTTGGAAAAGCCCCAATGTAGCCTTGACCATCATGAGAACACCATGCCCTTGCCAAGAGGAACCTTTAGAATGGTATCAACATTTCCATTCCTCAGGCATATAAATGGTGCTGAGGTTTTGCAGCAAGACAAATGGGAGAAGAGGATCGGAATGCCTCCTTGAACCTTCTATTTGGACTTCCCATACTCATCAAATGATGAACTCTCAAATAGTTCCATTAGCTAGGGCTACCATAACAAATTACCACAATTTCGTGGCTTTAAACAACAGAAATGTACTCTCTAACTGTTCTGGAGACCAGAAGTCCAAAATCAAGGTGTTGGCAGGGCTGTATCCTCTCCAAGAGCTCTAGGGAACAACCCATTCCTTGCCTCTTCTAACTTCTGGTGCCTCCAAATGTCCTTGGCTTGTGGCTGCATCACTTTAGCTTCTACCTCCATAGTCACATTGTATCCTCTTTTATGTGTGTGTCTCCTCTATATTTCATTTATAAGGATACTTGTCATTAGATTCAGGGCCCACCTATGTAATCCAGGATGATCTTATCCCATGATCTTCAACTTAATTCCAGTTTTAAAAGGGTCTAAAGACCCTTTTTTTCACATAAGGTCACGGTCACAGGTTCTGGTGGTTTGAGCACAGACATATCCTTTTGGTGGTCACCATTTAACTCACTAGAGCCTGGCCTTTTCTAGGAGGCTCAGCATCATTGAAAGGTATCTGCAGAGGAGCAAGACCCATCCTACCCAGTGTAATATTGCAACCAGCTTTATCTTTTTCTCTTTTCTCCATGAAGAACACTTCACAAACCCTAAATTCACCTTCCCTCTTCCAATTACCTAAAAGAAGTCCCTATGTGTATGAACTAAGCCACACAAATCTGATTTGCTGTGAGGGAGGGTGGAGGGGGAAAGAGATAAACAGACAGAATCAGAACACAGGGGAAGGCAAAACCAAACTTTTAATCAAAGAGTGAAAAATATATGTCAAATATATAGAAAAAGTTCATAACAAAAGAAGAGAACAGATGGCAAAATTAGTGTCCAGGAGGGTTAACATTCTAGCAAGATGAGGCATGGGATAGTCTGAACCATACAGAAATTTGTCCAAAAGCAGCAACTGGACCCTGGGATGCTTAGCATTTGCTGTGGAGATGGGTACAATATCTTTAAAAGCTAGACATTCATGGTGTGCATTGTCAGATAAAAATCTCCTAACTAATAAGATAGTGAGTCATAGACAAGTCTAAAGGAACAAATTTTCCAAATAAGTGGTGTACAGGTATTTACATGCATATAAATGTAGGTTAATTATTTAAAACACATGTGGAAATACTTTAAGAGAGTTTAAAATAATGTATAGTCCTGCCCTGGTTATATGTTTTATCATACTCAATTATATAAGCAATCTCCGATTATATCTTACTCATAATTTATAATCTTCCCATGAGTATCTAGTATCTAGCAGCATAAATTCTGAAAAGTACTTAATAAATCTTCATGAATTATTATGACATTTATCATTACTGCCCCAAGTGATTTGGGTATAAATCTACAAAACCAGTTAAAAAGAAACATAAACATATAAGTGCCCTGGTAATAAATCATTCATACATACATTAGTGGCATTCCATAAAATTTTTAACTGTCCCAGTTATATCCCTGCCTCAGGAAAGCTTTCTGAATTCTACCTTGAGAACCCAGTTCCTTGTTATTCAAGGTGTAGTCCATGGACTGCAGGATAGACATGAATGGGGAGTGCCAATCCTCCCACCTGGGACTTACTAACTAGATGATTTAAATGCATATCACTCTTTCCAGTTTGTTGTTTATTAATGACCTCTCCTCTTACTCCCTGGACATTAACATTTTGTCATTCCTGGTCTTTATTTTTATTTAAACTCAATGGATTATGTGCCATTTTCTCAAAATAGTAATAGGAAAATGGAGTATTATAAAAGTGATGTTACTTAACTAATATTCTCTATTTAATGTTTAATTTTATTTAGATCCCCCAATTATTGAAGGAAATATGGAGGCAGCAAAAGCAGTGGACTTAATCCCATGGATGGAATATGAGTTTCGTGTGGTAGCAACCAATACATTGGGTCTAGGAGAGCCCAGTATACCATCAAACAGAATTAAAACAGATGGTGCCGGTATGTAGAAGAAACTTTTGAAAATTTAGAAGGCTTAAAAATACAGTGCCACTTTAATATATAGTTGAATGTATTTGGACATAAATAATAATTTAAGGTAAGTGATTCGTCTAAACACTGTGTGTGTATACTCATAGGTATTTCACACAGGTATGTGTATTTTATGTCAAGATAATAAAAAATAAAAAAATGTGAAGTTGAAGAGTAGTTTTACATAATTAATGTAGGGGAAGTGGTAAATAGAAACTACTGCATATTCTACTACAGACCACTTAAATGATGCTGGTATTTAGAATATAAACTTCCATGTAAATTGTAAAAATGTTAACCAGGCAGCTGCCTGATTTAGCAGGTTGCTTGATGTACAAAGTTCAAAATTTTGCGTGTTTCTCAAAAACATTTTTGTAACCAAATGGCCACATGGATAGGATCAGGGAGGGTGAGGTGAGCAAGGAGTGGAGCATTGTGATGAGGAGTTCTCCTATCTGTATCACTTGATAGTCGTAGCATTTCTGAAATAGCTATAATGTCTCCCTTTAATATTAGGGGTCACTTGAAATATGTTCTTTATCACAGCTCAACATTGATTGTTCTTCCAATAAGTTCACATTTGTTTTATGCTACAAGCCATTTAAATAGCCTTCAGTACAAGTATTTCTGTTTTCTTTCTCCCTGCATTACTAGGCAAAAATATTGTTATGATTCTAATAATAGCTCTTTTTTATTATTCTGTCTATGAAAAAGAAAATATTTTGCAGGCTCTCTGAGTTGGTTTATTTTTACTATGCCTTGCCACATTTCAGTCTTTATTTGGGGAGAAGATTTTAAATGGATGATATTCTGTCATTAAAATTTTTCTGTGATATCTTAATATCCCTTATTTACATTTCTAGCTACCTCAATTCCTTGGCCTAACCTCTAAATAGAATTGTGGATTCTAATGTCTTTAGTTTTTAGATTCAAGTTATTCACAGGACTGCCATCAATAAATTATCCCTTGAAGTTTCATGTAACTTCATATAACTTAGATGATAATGCTGATTCTGTAATAAAGGAAAAAATAAATAGTAAAATGCTAATCTGTACTGAATACTTTGCCACAATTTAGTTAATTCTCATAATAATATTTTGAAGTAGTTATTACTATCTAATATTCATTGGTGGGCATTAGAATCATAGACACTGATTTACCTAAATTAATTTACCTAAATTAATATAACTACCTCCTAGATTCAGAATTCACATCCTGATCTGTCTGACACTGCTCATTCATTGAGCATCTCTCTGAAAGGAGGTTCCTGAAGGAGAACTCATAAAAGCACATCCATTTGTATGAGCCATTATTAGTGTTCTAGCAGAAAAGCTTAGAGTTCATCCTCAACTACAAAATTAGTTGATCTAATTTTTTTTTTGTTTCAGTACATCACCTGTGAAATAAACCCAATTGTTCCTTTTTTTCTACCTCACAGAAACCTCACTAAGATATGGAGGTAATATAAATTGATGTTTTGTAGAATATAGACACCACATAGCCGTGATTCTTGGATTCAGTTACTATTATTATTTGCTAGAGTCTTTTAGTTTGTAATAGAAGTTTCTGTGTGACGGACTGAACACAGTTCCCCTTTCAGGAAATAAAGATATGAAAAGGAACTGGGACCTGATCTGACCAGTGGTTTAAAGCACAATTGCATGCTGACAGATCATGCACTTGATTTAATTTAGCAAGTATTGATTTTCATAATAAAATTGCAAAACAAATAAAATGATTAAATTGGTTTAAGTAAACTTATTTTAGTTAAAAATTATAACATACTTATCTCAAATATAGACCTTTTGATTTCATTGAGCTTGATTAATTTTTTCTGATCTCTCGATCAATACAGTATGAACTAAATCTCATCTGAACACATTTTTGAAGTGCAAAACTATTCATGGGAAAGGAGGATACTTTCTCTGACATTGATGATAGATGTAGATGTTTCCCTTTCCTCCTTAGGAATTCTGTTGCAAACAGTATCTTTATTATGTATCTCAGAAAATGATTGCTTTAGCATGCATAGTTTGATCATCTGGACAGAATTATCTTAGATTTTCTTTTATCTCAGAATAGAAGTAATTAAATTAAATATTTTTAATAACAACAACAAAAATGTCACAGAGAGGGAGAGATTCAATCTGAATCCTTTGTATCTCAATCTAGGAATATAATTTATACCTAACATCTTATTTAGAAGACACGAATAGTTGATGTGCTTGCTGCCAGCCGTTTATGTGTAACCGAAGACTTCTCAAGCTCGATGACTTCTAACCCTTAGAAATGCTGTGAAAAACTTGTTTCAGAGTGATAGCAACCTAAAATTTTGGCAAGGTTGTTATTTTGAATAACTTTGGGGCATTACCTTCTTTAAAGCATCACCTTTTACATTAGGTTTGCTCAGATGCCGTTTTGTTTAAGAATTAATTCTTTCTCTCACAGGCTTAGGAAATAACTGACTTTAAAAGTCTTCACAGCCAAACCAACCGATCAACCTATGAAATGATATCAGTTTTAGCCATGATACAAGCTACAGCTCTCTAGTCATATAATGAGATGATTCATTTCTTTCAATTGTGAAAAAATAAATCCTATAACCTGTAACATATATTTTAATCTTTCAAAAGAAAATGTTTTAAGTTTAAGATCTTTTATCAATCAAGTTTTATGGCTACCATCATTTATACATGTTTTATGTATTATTAGATACAGTGCTAAGCATACCACTTTCATGGTTCCATTTAATTCTCACAATAACTTTATCAAATGGGAATTATTCTTCCTAATTTTGCAGACAAGTAAATTAAGATTACACCCAGCTGGTGTAAAGCAGAGCTGGGATTCAAATCATGAGCTTTCTAATTCTAAAAGCTTTGCTCCTAATCCACTTTCTGGGAGGCAGGGAGTGCTTTTGGAAGTTTTGGGACACTGATCCTTCAGTAGACTCCTGGTGCCATTATTTAATAGCTCTGTGATTAAGGGCACATCACATAACCTCTCAGAGCTTCAGTTTTCTTATCTCCAAATGAGAAATTATTTATATTATGAGATTATTTTTTATGATTGAAAACATGCAAACAAGAAAAGCAACAAAAACAGCAAAACAAAATAAAGGAATACAAGTGAGAAAAATAAACCAAAAACATACAAAGTAGTTAATACTGCCTAGTACATAATATTGCTAAATAAAATTTATTATTCTATTAATGCTCATTTTGAACTTTAATATGTTTATAAGAAAATATTGTCTACTCTGCAATTGATCACCTCATTTGGCAATATGTTTTTATTTCTTGTAAGCATAACAGAGGATTATATAATTTCATGTGATTTCTATCATCCGAAGTATTTAATATACTGTTTTCAACAGACTTTCTCTTTAATTACTTTTTCTTTCATTCTGCTTTGAAAATAAAATATGCATAAAATTGAACATTTACATTTTTCATTCTTACAAGAAAATAAAAATACTTGCTAAAGCAGGGGAATATTTGTCTTGTCACATACCATTATAACAACTCTCTAAGAGATGCCAGCATATGTCATGTAGGATAAAGGCTGGTTCCCATTTGATGGAAAGGTTGCTCCTGCCTCATTATGCTGATGAAAAGACATTACATTATCTAATGCAACACATGCCCTTATCTGTCCAATTACTTAATGTTAAGATCTCAGTGAACAGTTGGGTATATTCTTTGGGTTCAGACAATGCATTATAAAAAGCATGGTCCCAAATGTAGAGTTAAAAGAGGTGTTTGTAATTCATTGTAACACATTTAATTTTGACTGTAAGAAAGAGATAATAAAAGCTTCCTTCAAAGTAATATGTCATTGTATGACATGTCCCCATAGCTAATAAATCTGCAGCTGCAGTTGGTGAGTTGATATACTAAAATGGTGCATTCAGGTGTATTTTGACAGTTTTGGCAACCTAACAAGGGAAATTAAAAAAAATAATAATAGAGTCAACACTATTATACTATATAAATAGAGCTTTAATTTCATGTCTAATGAAGCTATTCCTCTATTTCTTAGTTTTATATATAATTTTTTAGATAGGTTTGATAAAAGAGAGAAATAGTGGTAAGAACACATTTTATAGATAGTAAAATACCATGTTAAAGCTAGTTACTGTCATTAGTAACAAAATAGATTACTAGAAGCAGAGTATAGATTTTTAAGCCTTCAGGAGACCTGAGTTAAAGTTGCAGCTTCACTACATGTAATCATTGTGACCTGGGCTAGTTAAATAACTTCTTTAGGGACTCATTTACCTTTCCTGTAAAAAGAGGATAATGCTATTTCCCCACGTATAGTTGACCCTTGAACAATGTGGAGGTTAAAGGTGCCAGCCCTCAGACTGTAAAAAATCTGCATGTACCTTTTGATTTCCCCACAACTTAACTACTAATCGCCAACTGTTGACTAGAAGCCTTACTGTTAACATAAACACTTGATTAACACATATTTTGTATGTAATATGTATTATATACTGTACTCTTGCAATAAAGTAAGCTACAGAAAAGATAATGTTATTAAGAAAATCATAAGGAAGAGAAAACACATGTATAGTACAGTACTGTATTTATCAATACTGTAAGTTCTGGTTGTCTGTTCACAAGATGAAAAATTTTGCATATGTCTACCTGCACAGTTCAAACCCATATTGGTAAAGGGTCAACTGCACTTATTTCAAGGTGCTGATCCAAGTATCCAATTAGATATGGTATATAAAAATCATTTCTAAGTTCTAGATGAGTCTTTTATTCAGCTGGGCTTCATTCATTCATTCAGCAAACTTTTACAAATTGGGTACATTTAACCTTGATTTTAAATTAGTCACACATACTTATTTTCTGCTAAATGAAAGCAAGCATCATCAGGACTGAAAACAGATTTTATTCATATTATTATCTTTAGTGCTTAAAATAGCACAGTGTTCATTATTGGTGCTCAAAATTATTTGTAAAAGAGAAAAGGAAGAACACGAAGTATGAGATGATGATTCTGGCAGTTGGAAGTCAATAGAAGATGATGAAAAGAGAAGCAGTGATCAGAGAGACCGTGGATTTTGCACATAATGATTTAGAAAAATACATTACCAAATATAATTTGTTTTGTTTGCAAACAAGGTTAACATATGCATTAGATGTTTTTGTTTTTAATACACTGAGAGAAAGTAGAAATGTTAATTCTAGTTATTTTAAACAATCCATAATTGATTTGAGTTCTTCATAATAATTTTACTGTGCATTATGATTATTTCAGTGCATAGCATTCTTTTCTATCTATGCAAACATTTCCCCAGAAAACTTACCTTTAGATTATCATTCCCTTAAGCAATTGACAAATTTACTATGCTCCACCCTTTTAAATTTCCTGTTTGACGACAAAGCCTAGATAAATAAATAAACCTACAATGTCAGCCTGATATGAACCTGTGACATTAAGATTTTTGTGAACTATCTTGGTCTCTATATCTTCTTTTACCTACTATGAAATAACAGATATCAACATGGTAGATGCGTTCGGGATGTTAGTAGTCTACTCCACCATAAGACCAGGAGATCACAAGTTAGAAAGAACTTCTCTCATTTGTATATACAAGTATTATATAGTTCACTTAGTTTTATTAAGAGCTCCTCAGAAAGAATATATATCTAAAGAGAGAATAAAAGCAGATGTAAGACTTTAATCCTTTTGATTTTCTAGACTCTAGAGCAGTGGTTCCCAACCTTTTTCCACTTGTGTACCCCTTTTAAACCCATTTCTATAAATTGTACCCCTTGTTTTTAAAACAGCTGTGTTTAAATACTGACACTTTTGTTCAGTGCCTATCTGAATGTAATAGTGGAAATGAGGTAATAAGTTAGGAAAGAAAAATTGCTACACTAAAAGTATAAACCACAGATTTAATTTTACAATATCCATAACAGTTAAATATTGATAATGATGATCAAGTATTTAACAAACTTTTAATTTATTATTAATAATATTTATTTCTGTTTCCTCAAAAGTCTGCAATAATGGTTATGCAGATCACTAGCCAGTTGAAACATTCTTAGTGAGATCCTTGAGCTTGCTTTGATGCACTTGGTTTCTTGAAATCAGGCTAAAAAGATGCAAGATATAGTCTTATGTCTGAACTTGTATTAAACTTGTTGTGGTACTCATTTTTTATGAAGGTGTAAAAAGAAAAAGCTCTCTTCACTAGTTCAGTATTAGTAAATAGCAAGAGGTATTTGAGTGCCTTCTCAGTGAGCTGTTCATCTTCCTCACCAACATCTACCCAGAAGGTAATAAGATGCTTTCTTTTGAAATCAGAATTTAAAAAAGAATTGGTTGAAAGTTAAATTAACTTCTCTTTTTCATTGATTGATAGTTTAGCTTCTTTGAAGAATTCTTCATCGAAGGAATCTGCAGTCTAGTTGTTTTCTTTCCCACATTGAGGGAAGTACATATAAAAGGATACTTTAAGACCTTCCAAGTGACTTACAGTATTCTCACACATTTTGGGATAGGTACGAGTCATTCTCAGATAAGAAGTTGTGCAAAATTTCAAAAACTTCAGACTGACCTATTTCAATACAGGCTTTCCAGAAGTCGAGTTTTTTAATCATTGACTCAATTTTGTCAGTTACTTTGAATAAAATGATGGAGCTGTTTTGAAGTCCCAAGTTGAGTTTGTTCATTCCTGGAAAAATATCTGATAAATATGCAAGACTTTGAAGCCAGTCACTGTCCTGAAACTTTGGAGCAAGAGCGAAAATACCTAGACTTCATGACTAAGTTTAAACATCTGTGTAAGTACTTAGCCATGAGATAGCCATCTTACCTCCATGTGCAGAAGGAATGGACTGTGAATGCTGTTCATTTCTTCATACAGCACTTTAGACAATCTGGAATTTCGTGGTTGGGACTTAATAAAATTGATAACTTTTACAGTCTCATCAAGAACATCTTTCAGTTCACTAGGAAGAGGCTTGGATGCAAGACTTTGTCTATGAATGGTGCAGTGGAGAGCTACTTCTTTAATTCAGCTAGGCCTATAAAACAACCTGACATAGGCTTCCCTCCATCAGTGCATACACGACAACAATTCGACCAACTAATGTCCTTTTCAATGAAATAACCATTGATTGCATTAAAATATCTTTGC
>PVJL010010532.1:0-48796 GCA_004026885.1 Lyroderma lyra | reverse complement strand
CAAGGGGATGTGCACAGGGCCAGAGCGACCGCGTGACTAATGCACGACCCCTTGTTTTGCCTGGAAAGGGTAGTGAATCACGAGACCATAAACACCGACAAGTTCTAGCTTGCCCATAGAATACCAAACAGATGAGTACAGGGGCAAAATTTCCACGTCAAAGTGCGTCAAGTACCAAATTCGATGGGTTTCAAAACAGTCCAGTACCCAGGCATCACGGTAGTAGGTAGGGCTGCTATGCTCCCCGGTGTGAGTACAGTGGCCTCATGTAGTAGCTGTCCTGTGGGACCCAGTGGCGCTGTCTCCCGGGTCAACTGAGCCGGGTGCTCCAGCTGTGTCCCTTGTGTGGGCTGTGTGCCCTCCTGTTGCTGTTGAGCCTTGGTTGCTGTCTGCACGTCAGTGGGAGGGACTGGTCCTCAGGCTGATTAGCTGTGAGGACTGACTGTGACTATAGGAAAAGGAGCTCTTATGCAGGGGCTGACCCCACAGAGCAGGGTTTGCTTCAGTGGGGTTCTGGTGCTGGTCCAGTCTGCCCTTTGAATGTGTCCTCCACGAAGGCAGCCCAGTGATGCTCTGGCCCAGCCCCAAGCTGGTCACCACGCATGCCTGCCCTGGGCCACCCCGGAAAGGCCCCACCACAGGTCAAGTTCAGGCACAGCCTGTCCCCTGCCCGGGGCCACTTGGCATGAGCCACAAAGCAGTCTGCAGGTGTCCACATCCCTGGTGGGCTTGGAGGTGCCTGAAGAGGCCGAACTACCAACTGGGGATGGCTGCAGCTGGTGCCACACTTGGGGCTGCTCAGCCCGAGGTACGGGGCACGCCGACACCCGACGCTGCTCGTCTGGCTTTTGGGAAACTTTGAGAGGTTTTAGGAAAGCCTGCAGCCTGAGCGGAGACAGGCCGTTTGTATGAAAAAGCCGCGGGAAGCGGCGTGGGTGTGATCAAAATTTGATGGCCTGGGGTCTCAGGGCACACACAGGTGTTGGCCAATATGATGGAGACTCAAATCTGGTGGCTACCTGAGTCTACACGCAGGGAGGAGGGAGGGTTGAACTAGGAAGCTTTGGCTTCCGCCAGCCAGCTCCTCCCTCTGGGAGAAAGCGTCCCTCCTGCCCTCATCCTGAAGCCAGACAGCTCAGTTCCTCCCTGTGTGTCCCTGGGGCCCTTCGAGCTAATTAATGCCGCAGCATGGGAGCTCAGAGTCAGCGAGTCCATCAGCAGTATGCCTGGGCGCGGGCCCTTTAAGAGGAGCGCCTGGGACTCCAGCGCCCTCCTGTCACTCAGCCCCGGTCTCTGCTTGGTTTTCACAGCCAGAAGTTATGGGACTTCTCTCCCTGGCACTGGGACCCTGGGCTGGGGACCCCGGTGTGGGGCTGGGGCCCCTCGCTCCTCTCCGGGGGACCTCCGCGGAGGAGATATCCTTCCTGGTTTTTAACGATCACACGCGGCTGTGGGACCAGCCTGTTCTGCGTCTCCGCCCCTCCTGCCAGTCTCCTGGTGGCTTGTGTACGTCCTTAGTTATAGGACTTCTGTTCCACTACACTTCAGGTGATTCTCAGTCATAGTGGTTCTGTCGTTTAGCTGTCATTTTGATGTCACAAGAGGAGGCGAGCGCAGCGTTTACCTACTCGAACATCTCGACCTGAAAATCACTGACCCCTTGTTTCTTTAAACTGGGTTTCAATTAAGCTAAGTTGCCATTTGTATTTTCTTTTCCTTCTTTGCTATTTGATTTCAACACCATACACGAAAACAGAAGTGACGCCCTGAAGCCCAAGTGGCCTAGCGATGCTGCGCCTGTAAGCATCTTTGAATCCCCTCTGTTTTCTGTAGACTTCGATTTTTGACCCTCTGAAGAATTCAGGACCAAGACCACTCAGGAAGAGCCAAGGTGCTTTCTGTGGTGTCTCAAGCATGACCAACGACATTGTCAGCTAAATTCCGATGGTGGAATCGTTAGTAGTTGCAGTGATAAAAAGCAGAGAGGACACATCTTGAATCGCAGATCTCTGGAAGAAATTTCAGTGCGAACATTGAAAATATTCTTTCACTTTATAAAATGAAGCCGATGCAGACATGTCTCTGATTAATTAAAAATGCAAAATCTCAAAATGTCGTAGTTTACCTCACTTCTCAGCCTGAAATCCAAGTGTGACTGTGGATCCTAGTTTGTTTGCTCATCACCGTGCACCTCTGTTAAGAAAAGAAACAACAGAGTGAAACTAGGTAGCGCGGTTTGCAATAGAGATTCAGCATGTTCCCCAGGGTCAGCAAAGTCTGTGGTGCTCATCAAAGACGGAGAACAAATGATTCAGCAACAAGGGTAGAATGTGAAGGACCATTGCCTACTGAAGGCATTTACTGGTAATTACGATGAGGGAGAGCGGGTTAATTGGAATTTGTCATGAACTTGTCAGGGCGGCAGGGTTGCTATGGACTCACATAATATTAGAGCAATTGCAACCTCTCTGTCATAAAGTAGTGAGAATTCGTGAATCTGACTGTGACACTATGTCTGCTTAGGTTTTTGCATACGGCTTGAATGTGTTTTAAGGTAATCAAAGTGATTTTCAACTCTGTTACATCACAGGATATCTTTCCTTACTGAAAGATCCATTCTCAGTCCTTTTGAGCACAAAAATGGTTCAAAAGATGGAACAAATCTGTAGACTGGCTTGAAGATTCTTACCCTGGTTCCATTCTCATCATCGAGCTACACACAGAGATTGGAAGAAGGCATGTAGACCTCTGTGAACACTATAGTTTCCTTACCATTTCATGATAATATCATTAAGTGTCTTTTATGTTCTGGAAAAAACTGTGAGAAATGAAAGAAAATGGAGATTTTAATGCCAGAAATTAAGAGTATGGCACAGAAGATAAAAGTCAGAGCATGAGTTGGAACACTTGGATAAATGGGATTGGGTTATAATATACCTGTTGTACGGTGGGAATATCGTTGTTATGGTGTGAAACATGCTCCAAACCCCTCCCCGCGTATGGACTAGAGAACAAAGGAGGAAAAAGTGTCCATACACGTCGGCAGGACCTCGACATAAATATTTGGACAAATGCTCCTCTGAGTTTTCTTTTCTCGTCCTTCGCACTCTTTCTCTTTTAATGTGGCCATTTCTATCTATCGCTGTATTTCCAAGGCAACAGGAGGGAGAGCGACATGACAGGTATGCGAAAGGAGGTCATTTGGGTAGGTAACAAAAAAAAAGAAGAGCCAGTCTGAGCACGGAATACCCTCTGGAGTCAAAGAGAATCGTGGGATGTCATAGAAGGCTTCGAAGGGAGATGAAGCAAGAAGAACATTCCACTCCAAGATATTTCCCTGTGTTTGATAAAACAGCACCTCTGTCCATGCGAGGGCCGTCTGGAAAGTGTCCGGTCCTGTAACCGTCCTGGTCTTGGCTGCATTTTCCCCCAGACGGCCTGTGTATAAAAACACACGTTACTGGTGCATAGAGAGAGCTATGTGTATGTAAACATGCTCATCCTCCTGCAGGGTGATGGTCATCCATCACACCTTCAGTTGTTTCGTTAGCATCCTACTTTAAGTATGCTACTTTTTTGAGCTCACGTGTTTTACCTGTAGCCAAATGGCATCCTCAAACCCCAAACCAGTAAGTAAATAAACAAAACAACTCATGAAGACACAACTGTGAAGCATATTTTCCAAGCCCTGCAGACTTCTTGCCTTTTACTTCTCTGTATAATGGCAAGAATGATGTATTAGTTGGTTGTTTAAATACCAAAGGAAAAATCGTGAACATCGTGGCAATACGTTGCACACAGAAGGAATTCAATCAGTGGTGTGCAGGAGCTGGCTCGTAATGGCTTGTAGAAGTCGATTAGAGTACATTTGCAGGAATTTCGTAAGCTTACTGACATCATGTTGGTAGCTTGAAGTTAACCATGATGGAACAGGAACTGGCAAAGGACACAAATTAGGACTTTTTTTTTCTTTTCAGAGAGCAAGTTTTCAGACATTTACCTGTGTACCGCCGGATTCAATCCTGGTGGTGCAATTTGTCTTGCAGATTTTACCCAACTAGTTTCTCGCTAGGTTAATAGCATGGCCGAGAATGGCACTTCTCAAATGTTTTTAACACAAGAAAAAGTTTCAAACCAAATCTTATACTAAAACATACATAAACCCAAGAAAAGCAGAGATGCTTCTACCGAAGTAGGTCGGGAAGGGTATGCCAACCAGACCACCGTCCTCAACTCCACCAGCACCTGGACCACGGAAGACAGACTGGGAAAGCAGTAGATCTAAAGGAAAGAACAGAAGCTGGAGAAGAAGAACTCAGGGAATTCTAATCCCGATTTTGAGCTCTGCTCAATCACTAGAGCTTGATTTCTGAATTAGGAAAGGAAGGCTTTGCTCAAAGAATCTTTAGGATTCTCCTAGCTATCAAAAACTCTGCCTCTGTGATTAAAGGTACATAAATGTTTCGTAAGTACAATTTCTAAACTCTAACTTGAAGTTCAAGGTAAATTCCACTGTCAGCTAGCCTTGTCATTTACTTTTATCTAACCTTTAGGGAAATTGGTTTTGCATTCAAATCAAGACACTGTTGCCTCATTTTTGTAGCCAGACTCACAAAAGCAGCCATCTTGCCAATGTGTGTTTAAAGATCGGTACTAAAAGCTACTAACACTTTACCCACATACTCGTATACTCTCAGCAGTTGGCAGCACACATAGCTAGGCAGGACAGATTATCCTGCCTTACATCTCTGTTTGATCTATACACTAATGAAAGTACGAATCTGGAGCATGTTTGATGTGGACTTTCTTTCAAAGAACCAACTTTTGATATTGACACAGATGTTTAAACCTCATAGTTTTGATATTTTGCGTCCTGGAATTTGAACTTCTCTCATCCCCATCTCTCTAAACATAAGGAGAGATTAGGTTTATATGGGAGTAACACGTGAAACTGCTGTAACCCCGGAGACGGAAATTTGTTCTTCACCTAATGTTCGCAGTTTCCGGCTAATGTGACACCTTCGTGATTATTATAACTCTGTCTTCTAATTGTTCACCCATTTAAATAATTCAGTTTGGCTTTTTGAGCCCCACCATCACGTCACCATTCCAGCCAACACACCAGTATTCTGGCCAGCAGGAAATAGATGAGCATTTCTTCTCCTTTTAAGAATGTTTTCCCTGATTTTCACACTCCACTTCTGCTAACAGTCCCTTAGCCTTATCTTATTACCGTATTTTGCCGTGTATAACGTGCACCTTTTGGCTCAAATTTGTGAGAGAAAAATAAGGATGCTCATTATACATGGGTAGTACTAATTCTGTATCTGTTATGTTTTCAATTCTTTTATTTATGCTTATGAGTTAAAAGTGGAACTCTAGAAATCAATTATGCTATCTGTATGCAAAATAATACCCTGGATTTGATAATCATTTTTTGATATGTAAAAAAATTTATACATAAAATTTCTTGTACCTTGTATCTGTTCTTGTGTTTTGTAATTACTTGTTACATAAAATTTCTTGTACCATAATATGTTAAAAAATAAATGCTAAAATGTCTTTATAATACAACAAACAAGTACTACAATATAAATAAATAGAAATTTGAGTTAAAAAATTAAAAGATTTTTTTCTCCTGAAAGTTTGAGCTAAAAACATGGGTGCACCATATACACAGGAGTGCATTATGGTATATGGATGCACTATTTATCTAAGGATATATCTTCATAAAAGTATGTAGTCATGTTTAGTATGTGTATATATTTTGAATTTATACAGTGGCATTTTACCACACACTTCATTCTGTATTCTGATTTTAAAAATATTTAATAACATTTATGAAAAAGAGCAAGCGAGTAGAACAATGTTCTGGGTATCTAGGTGTGCGTAGTATGTGTGTGGGTTTTAGGTATGATGTGTATGAGGGTGAAAAACTATGATCTACTCACCACTTCCTTCTCTTGTCTGTTATACTTTCTTTCCCAATCCGTAGAAACTTAAAAGTGTTTTTGTTTACATTTAATTAGAGTACTGGTTCTCAGACAGTTCTTTCAAAAAGAGTCACCTGGGAAATGTGTTAAAAATGTAGTTCCTACCCACCTTTTGCTTCCCCCTCAGTTAACACTTATTTCAATTTTGATCGATTAGTTTTCTGTCACTAATTTAGCCCCCGTGTATCCCCCAGTTGTGTAAACCTTCTTTCACAATTTTATCTTCTATGTGACCTTCTAAGAACCAGATTTTTTGGTGAGCGCGATGGAGTCTGTTATCTTCCGCTTTCTGGATATTTCCCCCCGTTTTAGAGTTGCATATCCTCTAGCAGTTTCCTGGGAAGGGTATGTGGGTGGCACAATTTTTGAGACCCTGCAGATCTGAAGTTCTTATTCTACCCTCAGCTCACAGGCATAAAACTCTAGGGTTGAAAATAATTTTGTGTTGGGATCTGGAGATCATTGTTTCGTGCTCTCCTGGCTTTCACTACAGAGAGGTCCGCTGGCATTCCAGGAGCTGATCCTTGCGAAACAAATTTTCCTTCCTGAATCTTTTAGAAAGTGTTCTCTACTCCAAAGTTCATGAGGATCTGTTTTGGTGAGGGCTGTTTTACCCACTGGGGCAAGCACTTGATGAGCCCTTTTAGTCTGGAAACTCGTTTCCTTCAAACTAGAGATATTTTATTGACTTATTTCTGTGATTATTTTCTTCCCTCTGATTTCTATATTCTCGCTTTCGCAGTATCCAAATTTTGAATTTTGGATCTCCTGCACAGGTCTTCTATTTTTACTATCTTTTCTTTCCTATTTTTCTACCTCTTTGTCTTTTCACTCTACTTGCTGTGGGATTTCTTGACCTTTATCTTTTAACTCTTCTCATTGTACCTTTTATGTTTGACTAGTTATTTTTGTTTCAAAAGCTCGTTATTGATTTTTCAATGCTCCTTTTTTTTTTAATGGCAGATAGTTCTTGTTTTATGGGTTAATGTTTTTTTTTTTTTAATCTCTGTTAACGTATTAATTTTTTATCATTTTTTATTCATGCAATGTTCTTCCAACTTGCTTTGTTATATTAATATTTGTTTTCTTAGCCATATTTTTATAGTAGAGGCTGTTTTGAAATGCCTAGCGATTCCTAACACTTCGTAATTAGGTGTGGTGCACCGAAAAGTAGTTTGGAAGCTCTGGCTGCAGGATGGATTTTGTGAGTGTACTTTATAGTAATGTGATCAGGCTAAATCATTGCCTTGGGGACACCTGGATTTTCTACTGTCCTTACTATAGCTTATAAAACTGGCTGTCAGCGTTCTGAAATCTCAGTGGGGGAAGAATTACGTGACTCTTAACTTTCACTAGACGAAGTTTCACACAAGCCGTTGTTTTAATCCAGTCACCCAGTTTTTGGTTATACCTAGCTTCTCTCATTGCAAGGCCCCTCGATTGTACCTTCCCTGGAGAATCGACTTCTGTTAGGTTTTCCTTAGACAGGAAAGGGCAGTGAGTCAGCTGCATGACTAGAGGAGGGGCCCGGGTTCTTACTTTTCCATTAAAGTTCAGAACGAGTCTTCCTGCCTTTTTTAGCCCTAAGGCCACCTTCCCCAAGGTGCTGGCACCACCCGCCCTGAGGTTTGGGGGAGTAGGATGATACAGAGCCGGTTGCGTCTTGGCCTTCTCCATGACACGCCTGGGCGGGCCACCTCAGTGTCTTCTCGTCCACCTGCTTTTGGCAGGGCAGACTCTTGTTCCCCAGCGTCTCCTGTCCTGTTCTTTTTGTCCTCTTAACACGGTGGTCCCTTCCGGCTTTCTTCTTTTCACTGTCGTATTAATGGAGTTTTAGGAGGGTGGCAAGGCATTCCAGCAGTATTGGATTTTTCATTGTTAGACTGATGGAGGTGACATTGGTTAACAAGAATTCCATGGGTCCCAGGTGTCAATCCTACAGGGCATCGTCTGTGTGCTGTTCTGTGCTCACCACCCAGGGTCAGTGCTCCTTCCATCACCATGTATCTGGCTCCCCCTCCCTCCCTCCTTCTCCCACCCCTCCCCCTTCTCCCCTCCCCTCCCCCCTTGCCCTCAGGTAACCACTAAACTACTGACTGTGTCCATGAGTTCTTGCTCCTTTGTTGCTTTCAGTGTTATATCCCACATGTGTGTGAAGTCATACAGGTCTTGGTTTTGTCTGTCTGGCTTATTTCGCTCAGCATGATGATCTCAAGGTCATCCACGTTGTCACAAATGGCAATATTTCATCCTTTCTTACAGCTGAGTAATATTCCATTGTGTATATGCACCACAGCTGCTTTATCCAGGCATCTGTCGCAGGGCACTTGGGTTGTTTTCATGTTTTGGCCACTGGGAACAGTGCTGCGATGGACATTGGGGTACATAAGTCTTTGTGGACTAAGGTTTTTAATTTTCGGGGGGCAGATACCCAGAAGAGGGATTCAAACAGTATTCTTAAGTACAAGTTGGCGGCTGTTTTTCGAAACTTCAAAATAGGACTGAAATGTCATCACAAGGTAAGCGGCATGCATTTTTGTTGCCTTTTGTTCTGTGGGAGCGTGGGATAGTCCCTTTTCATCAGCTCAAATTAGGTCTCAGTTGAAATGTCACTTACTCCTAGCAGCCTTCCTGGACTGTTTATCTCAGGTAATGCCTCAGTCCTCCGTAATTTCTCAGGGCAGTGCCACCCCGATAGAGAGGTTGACCAGACGTACCATTTCAAACGGGACAGAAAACAATGGTCAGCCTCATCTCACTGGGTTAAAGTCAAAGTGTCAGCAGGCTGACCCTACGTACCATTTGAAACAGGACAGGACTGTTGTTTTCTGTCCCATTTAGAACAGGACGTCAGGTCAGCCTACCACGGAGCACACAATTTGTTTTTATTTTGTTTTATAATAATCAGGGAGTTTTGGTCTCTTCCCCAAACTAGACTCTTAGCTGCTTTAACAAAGAGGAAACAGTGTCTCTTTAGTGTACCAGCCCTTAACTTAGCACCAAAGCACAGAGCAGGCCCTAAATAAGTATGTGGCGAATGACTTTGAATTTAGAGTTGTCCATATGAAGTGACATCGAAACACTGCCCCGAACCCTTTCGATGACAGATCAAAACAGAAAGTGGTCAAACCAAAGCAAAGCGAATAGGGCTCAATTTTATAGAAGACAGATGTTTACTTCTCAGTTCTCAGTGCTCAGCGGGTCTTCCGTCCGTGCACCGATCCCACGAGCATTGTCCCTATTTTGCTGCTGTGCTCTCCGTTAAGATATCACAGAAGGCCCGGATCAATAAGACGTCTGCCTGGCTTTGGTAAGAAAAGTTCACAAAGCCTCCGATTAGCAAGACTTTTTCTTTTTCTTCTTTTTTCAATGGAATCTGGCCTATGAAGGGGAAAAACATTTTTGGAGCTAGAAAATGTTTGAATTGCTGCAGTATTAGAAAAGAAACCAATTTATCGAATGGCACAGCTGTTCACTGTATGATCATTATGATCCTTGTTATTTGGGTGCTGGTTGGTATTTATATCTAATTAGCTCTCTTACACGCCATCAAGCAATCTGCATTTAGGGAATAGAGAAAAACTAAAATATATAGAGTTCCAAGCTGCCAAAACATATAGCGGAATGAATTCAGGTTTAATTCACTGCAGTCCGATTATTCACAAACCACTGAAATTTGTTCGTTTGCATTTTTACTTGTGTGTTTTTTTTAATAGATGAAAAGGCAGCAGAAATAAACGTCAGAAATTATTTTCAATTTTAAACAGGTGACACTTCTTTTTTTCTCACCACTCTCTGACCTTGAAAAGTTGGACCGCTGTCAAAATGAGATTTTGCAATTCATGGTTTCATTGATGTCTATTTATTAGGATACATATAACATTTTATAATACATTAATAAAAATGTCAGCTCTCGGTTTTTTTATTCGCAACTCATGTGTTTCACAACCGAAGCCATGTTTCTGCTATACTACCACACATAAAAGACACTTGTGGACAGGCTAGTGTTTATGAAAGCACAACTAGTCACGGCCAAGTTTTAAGAATCTTGGTTGGCTATTATAAATAGCAACAAACTGGATTATCATATATTGATGAGAAAAAAATTATCATGATGACGCCATTGAAATGATCAGCTTACATCTTTCTCTCTCTGTCTCCCTCCTTCTCTCTCTCTCCCCCCCACTTCCTCTCTCCCTCTCCCCCTCCCCCTCTCTCCATCCTCTTGCACATATGCACCAAGGAAAGCCCATGTGAGGACATAGTGAGAAGGTGGCCATTTACGAGCCAGGAACAGAGCTGTTACCACAAACCGCCCATGCTGGCACTGTGGTCTAGGACTTCAGACTCCAGAACTGTAAACAATAAATTCCTGGTGTTCAAGTCGTCCATGCTGTGGTATTTGCTCCTGGCAGCCTGAGCTCACCTAGATGGACCTAGTGATAGCATCTTATGTAATCGTGGTGTGGTCATCAAAACTGACAAATTAACGCTGGCACAACACTAGTCACTGTAGAACTTACTTAGGTTTGCCCAGTGTTTTGTATTAATGTCCTTTTGCTATGCTGTGATTCAATCCAGAATCCTACATTGTGTTTTGTTGTCGTATCTCCTAAATCGCTTCCAGTATGTGGTAGTTTCTTATTTATTTATTTATTTTTCTCTTTCATGACCTTGACATTTTTGTCTGATGTTTTCTGATGATTGGTCTGAGGTCATGGATTTGGGGGATGTATTAGATATTAAAACTGTGCCATTACCTTTTTATTGTATTATATTATATAGCAAATCACTGGTGGTCTTGACCTTAATTACTTGGTTAAAGTAGTATCTGCTATGTTTCCATTAGCAGTGAGTCACTAAGTCTATCTATACTCAAAAGAAGGGGAATTAAGTTCCTGCTGCTATAAGGTAGACTATCAAAGAATTTGTAGGCATGTGTTAAAAAAAAACACAGTAGTGAATATTTGGGGACCGGTACTTTGAGACTACAAATGTCCTCTTTCCCCTTAGTTGTATATATTCATTTTAGCATCCATCTATTGATGCTGCCTATAGGAAGTCTCACAGTGGTGTTTTACTGGTGCTTTTCTAGTCCTCTCCTGGCTTCTACATTTATGAATGGGAATTGTTCTGTAAAGAAGCTTTGGTCCCTTTCCCCCATTACTTATTTATTCCACAATTTAGTTATATCAATATGGACTCATGAATATTAATTTTATTCTTTGGGCTATGATCCAATATTATTATTTATTTTGTCACTCAAATTGGTCCAGCTTTGACCATCGGAAATTCTTTTAGACTGACTCTTGTGGCTTTTTTCTTGTTTTCTTTCTTTGGTCTTGAGCACTTTCTTACATTGGCGGAACACAAGATGCTACAAAAACATCTTGTGTTTCCTTCGGCTTTAGCTGTGGAATCAGCCATTTTGCTAAATGTCCCTGGTCCCTTTTATTGGAGAATAGTATTAAGAAACTAAGATTTGGTCACTAGGTATGCTCATTATGTCTTAGGTGTCTCTGCTTCTAAAACTGTCGGAGGACAGAGCTAGGAAATACTTGTAGACAGGCTAGCCCATGTATACGGATGCATCTTCATATTTACTCATTTATCTCTTTGTGTATCTCCGAGAGCTGTCCAGAAAGTCTCTAGCCACGTATTATGAAAAATAAAGGCATTTACGGCTGGGTTTTTTCCAGACAGCCCTCGTATATTAAAACAAACATAGTTCATGTCAATATCTCTAAGTCTAATCCAACACCACAGAGTTTATTCTAGCATTCCTTCTTTGTTTTTCTTTTTTTTTGTAGACTTCCTTTGACAGTGTGAAACCTGGTTCATATTATCAACACTATATTTGCTCTTTCATTCGCACCTAGTATACCTGTAGTTTCAGAATTGCTTACCTGTTTCATTGTGAGAAACAAATTCACCAACTGAATTTCAGGGATTTTGTAGTTATTTTGTTTTTCGTCTTTAACCTAATGGCATTGTTAAAAAGCAAAATTGAACTGAG
Organism: Lyroderma lyra; assembly: GCA_004026885.1. NCBI lineage: Eukaryota > Metazoa > Chordata > Mammalia > Chiroptera > Megadermatidae > Lyroderma > Lyroderma lyra. Next base: position 36,787 of record PVJL010010532.1, on the reverse strand, counting down.
TAACTTTTAAAGATCTTACTGGCTTTATTCAGTGATTCATGAATTGGGCAGCAGCCAGTCTGGCAGGTAGAAAAGAGCTCACAGGAGCTCTACAAGATGAGAAACTTTGACAGGCAGAAGCGGGTGGGACCAAGGGAGTTATACCAGCAAAAGGCGGACTGGTTATTGCAAGGTCACCTTTAAGGGGATGACAGGGGTCTCTCAGGCAGATGACCTCACTCGTGCTGATCAGGTAAGTCCTGATGGACTGTTTAAAATTTTATTTCTGGGAGAGCCAAAACTGGAATTAAGTTAAGTCTCTGTTGGGTGACATGGGGCTTAGCGTAAGTGACTCCATTTGGGGCCTATGGCCTTATTTTAAATTTGGAATGAAACACCATTTCACAACTTACTTAGGTCAGCTCCCTTCTTCTTCTCTGCCACCTTTGGCAGGTTCCCGAGCCCTGTTCTAAGTGATTTTCTTTCAGGAGTTCTTAGCGGTGACTCTAGAACTTCTGTTTTTAACCGACATCCCAGTGATTCTTATGCACATTGTCCCTGAACCACATTGGGTGGTGACATGTGGAGACTCAATTGGGCACATCTCCATCTTTCAATCCTGCAGCATCCAAACAAGTTATAGGAAACACAGCAAAAAAAGTACCTCCTTCAGCCAAGCCAGAAAGCAGCACTGTGTGTGTGCTCCTTGGAGAATCAACCCTTCTTCTCATACATGCTTTGTCTGCACTTCTTCTGCAATGACTTCTACGTGTGTGAATTCCAACAGACAGAAAGGAGGCAGCCGTTTGCAGGAAGCTGAGAAATCAGAAACAAGCAGACTTCGAGCGGGAGCCAAGCTGAGGTACACCTCCTTCGTAACCTTGAGTTCACTTTTCGTTAGGATGAGCACCCTGGCCTTGCACTGCCTTGGCATTTCATGTCCAGCACAGTAAGACATGGGCTGCCTCCTGATTCGTAAGATCCAGAAGACTTAACTAATGCTACTTTCTGCTGCACACTTAAACCTGGGGCGGTTTGCCGATTGTCATTTGAGACAGACACACATACAGCGAGAACATGAGAACTTGGTACTCAGGTCAGTCAAGTAATCATCCCAGGTAACACTATCAGTTGCATAACATGGAAACCTTTTGTTGGGGTAGTTTCTCTATTTTGGTCAGTTTCAAGGACATTTACTTGCTCAGACTTTGAAGAACAATATAATTCTTTGACCATGATGACACAGAAAACGTTAAACTATGACCCACGTGTGATACATGTTCTGACTTTAAGATTTCTTGTTTACTTTCCAAACTTCTACTTCAAGGTAACGTTTCTTACCTTGGGGTAACCATGGGGGACCTTTTGTGAGATAGCAGCCAGCAGTTAGCTGTGTAGAGCTGCTAGCATTGCGCTAAGAAGGGTACCACTCCATACCTCAGTAACACAGTGGTAGTATTAGATAGAAGGGATGGTTTACAGGAAAAATACTCACCCCACTTCAAAGAGCTTTGCTGTTCAAGTGGCGATCGGCAGGGTGGCTCTCTGACTGAGCATCTGGTACGCCGTTAGAATTCGTAATTCAGAATTACTGTGAAAGGAAATCCATTCTGTGGTTAGCTTATTAGATTTGGGGTTTATTTTAATAAAGAAAAAAAAATCAAAAGTCTGTGTGCCTTAAAATCATGTCATGCATTTCTCATGATTATTTGGCCTGGTGCAATACCCCTTTATTACCTTTTCTAATGGAGAGGCGGGATTACTGTAATCCAGCAGGCACTCCCTCCATGTTATTATTATGTGGCTTGCTTTTTCTGCCCCTGCTTCCTCCATAACCCCTGCCACCAGCCCCCCTGAACTCAGCCACTCATGGATAATAAACTGTCCATCTACTCTGCAAGCACGTGAACTGCTCCCAACAAGTCCTCAACCATCTATGAGAATAGAGACGAGCCGAGCACTCAGAGTGCGTGCAGTCTTACCGCTGGCACGGCCGTGCTCTGATCTGGTCTATGGATAGATTGACTTTTGGAGGTTGTGAACCAGTGGAAAATAAACAACTTTGCAAATATCTAACTATTATGCCCTTTCATTTGTCTGAATCTTAGCACCTGACAATTGGCCAATTAGTAGAAAATCTGTACCTATTTTACATGATTCATTCGACATAACACCCTCCTATCTTGGAGATGACAAATACAGCGCATGAGTGTGTTACATAATTATATGCTGTGTTATCTACACCCACTAGAAACATTGCTGTATGGAGAGCTCAGGTTTAAATGTTTAAATGCTGTTAAAGTGAAAAGTCTTTGTTCAGTTGCATATAAATGGAATAAAAGGACGCGATCCACTTAGCCTGGACAGTGTTCTCAGCATAGCACAGAAATTAAGCATTTACGTCATATTGAGAGAGACACTTTGTCCTCAAGGGATCCATAAACAACATCTATCACATTCCCAGAAAGACTTCTCATTTTAGCTCCTAGAACTATTCCCAGGGTACCTTTCACCCCTACTGGCCGTTGTCATCATCTGACAGCGGATGCGTCAGCAAAGCAGCAATTCAATGTGCTGTGACTTTGGTCACCCATACCCTGTCTCTGATAATCAAAGGAGAAGTAAATGTAGGAGAAACATAAAAAAGTGGAAATGTCCCTCCGGTAAGTTGTCAGAAAGTGAGAGAACTGTTTGTTCAATACTAAACTGATTTTCAAACTGCCACCCAACTTGATTCTTCCTATTAATCCTTTCATTATTATCCTGGAAAACTTGGAGGAATTTAGATTTTTGTAGGCAAAGCAATGTAGACAGGTGTCTCTAGAGCATTACCTCCGGGACTTTCCATTCCATGGTAAGTTCAGACATTCCTATATTTTTCTGTAGCAGAGGATATTGGAGAGAGAGGCTGAGATATTCCCACACCCAATTTTGGAAAAAGGCATCATCATAGCCAACTCAGCAATCAGGCCATAGCAAAGGAAAGGCAGTGTTCCTATGCAGGCCTAAATCTCCTGGTGGCTTTCAATGCGAAAGGAAGTGAAGGTAAAAGTGGGAGACTACATATATAAAGAGGAATGAGGGAAGAGGATGTATTCATTGCAGTCCACGTCAGGGAAGAACCAGAGGCAGACATGACTCAAATGTATCAAAGAGGTCCTTTCTGCATGTCAACAAAGCTTTCTGAGGGTCCCCATGCGTGTCCCGATGAAACACCATCCTGAATGAGGAACGAAGAAGGTCCCACAATTCTTTGTGCTTACTAAATGGCAGGCCCCGTGCCTGATGTTTCATGTATGTGTGATCCTCCTCCATCTTCACATGATGATTATGGTGATGAGGAAATATAGGTTGAACGAGGTCATGTGTCTTGCCTCTTCCTTAATGACACATTAAACTTCTGACCCCAACTATATCAACTCAGGCGGGCTTCCTTAGCCACGACTGGAAAAACAGTGAACACTGAAAGTTGAGGATGACTAGAAGACCCTCTGTAGCCACTAATCATAATTCTTCCAAGTCTGATTTTGGAAACTCCTGGTCCATTATCAGAAGGGTCCACGATATCCATGGCTTCTCTGAATGTTTCCTTCATTGGCTTATCTACTCTGAAACTTCACAGTTCCTTGCAAACCTTATGCTTTTTCTTGATGTCATCTTAAGTAGGCACTGTTTTGTTTTCCTTTCATAATCCGTAAAACTCAGATGCTGAAATACTACTTGGTACTTACAGGAGAGTCACAGTGATGTGAAATACAGGATGGGGAATACAATCAATGGTATTGCAAAAACCACGTATAGTGTCAGATTGAGGGGAATCACTTTGTAAATTGTATGGCTGTCTGGCCCCTATGCTGTAAACCTGAAACTAAAATATATTGCATGTCAACAATAATTTAAAAAAACAGTCACAGGGATGTGTAGTGCCACATAGATCCAGAACACATTGGGGAATATAGTCAATAGTGTTCTAATAACTATGTACAGTGTCAGGGGGCTAGTGGACTTGTTGGGATTATCATTCTGTGAGTTATGTAAATGTCTGATCACTATGTTGTTCTGTGTGCTGGAAACTAATTAAAAATAAAAACATACTAAAAATTTTCAAACAAAATATCAGGCAGAATCTAGCAGCATATTTTAAGAAATATGCATCCAGACCAATGAGATTGATTGTAGACATCAAGAATGGTTCTCTATTTGGAAATCTGTTAAAATCTATTAAAATTGATCACATTAATTGATTCAAGAAGAAAATTATATGCTCACATCCATAGATGCTGAAAAGGCATTTGACAAAATTCAATGACAAGTCTCACTTCAAAAAACTTGATAAAAATAAATCAATACTTCTTTAACATGATTAACTATATTTATCTCGGCCCAAAATTTAATATAATGAGGAAACAGAGCCATCATTATCACTAAAATCAGCAAGAAGTCTGGAATGTCCGCTATCTCCACTGTTGTTTAACACTTAATTATATACAATATCTAATGCAATTAGATGAGATAAAGGACACTCAAGTATAAAAATAGGAGAGAAAAAAAAAGTACTATGCTTTCTTGCAGGTAGTATAATTGTTTAACTGAAAAATACAAGAGAATCAACAAGAAAACATTCAAGTAAATAAGAATTTAGTAAGGTAGTGGAGTAAATACTAATGTATGAGCTGTATAAAGGATGTCTGGGAAAAAATCCAACCATAAATGACTCTATTTTTCATATGATATGACGGGATACTTTCTGGACAGCCTTCATATTACATGGATAAGTACCATATACTTATATATTTTTTATATAACTAATTGAAAGTTATATTGCACAAAACCCTTTTATAATAGCAACAATATTATAAAATGCCTAGGAATGAAATTATAAATATGTAATACTGACAAGAAAACATTTTTTAGTAGATCATCTATTGAGGTAGTTTATTTTGCAGACAGAGCAGCATTGCTTACTTAATTACTTTTTATAATCAGTAACTATTTTTTCCACTTTGAATTATATTGAAATACATATAAAAGTTATCCTTTCACCATTTAAAAAATGTTTCCATTGTGTACCTAGGAATGATCTTATAACTGGAAGTTTGTACCTTTAAACACCTTCACCCAATCCCTATGACACACCTGACAACTATCAATGTGTTCTGTATGTGTGAGATTGATTTGTATTAGATTCCACACATACGTGAAATCACACAGTATTTGTCTGTCTCTGTCTGGCTTATTTCGCTATGTTAACCATTTTTAAGTGTACTTTTCAGTAGTGGTAGAGAAAAATTTTAAACACTAAAAAGAATGCAAGAACATATGGCTAGGCCTGCCATGTTTCTGTGTGGAAAGATTTAAAATGACACATATGTATAAAGTTTCCCTATGAAATTTATAAATATAATGCAGTTCCAATGTGAATACTAACAGGTTATTTGTTACTTTAATCTGGAGTTAAAGAAGCTGGTTCTAAAATTCATCTGGAAAAATACACAAACAGCTAAATCAATAAAAGTTCTGAAAACAGAAGAGCAGTGAGATTATATTTTGAGTCTGGCCCACTCACCAGACATCTTCCTCAGTTGGGATGAATTGCTTGTAAAGTTCTGTTATTCCCTTGATATCTGCCTTCCATCATATCACTCATCTTTCTGTCAATCAAATCTGAACCCCAACTGGAAGTAAAATTTTTTTTTTGTCTTTTCCACGAGAACTTTGGAAAGATTTGTATCAGGGAACATGTTAGGACATCTGTTCAAGTTTTCCTGAACATTCTATGACAGAGCAGAGAGAAAATCTCATGGAGTGTTGCTTTTGTGCCACAGGCTAGCCTAGTCAAGTTTTAGCTCTGGATCCATGATGCTATTAATAAACCTCGAGAATCAAGAGGCCATAGAGGGAAATGCAAGACAATTTTATTTCTATCATGAACCAGGATCTTTTACACATTGCTTTGTTTTTTTCTATTTTGGCGAAATACTCTGCTACCATTTGTCATCCAATACCACCTACCTACCGAACGAAAAGCATCCTTAAAACCAGATGCAGAGATCTTGAGTATGTAGAAGGATGTACGCCCACATTTGTGATGTTTTTTTCCATTTATAGGATAGACCAGACCTTTTCCACAATGACTCCTGTGAATAATATAGTCAATTCTCTATCTTAATGGACACGCATGCACAGCGTCGTTCATACTGAATTGTTATGTGCTAATTAAAAAAAAATCTAATTTCAATGAGCAAAGGCATTTGTACACATATATAAGGTGATAGTCTAAAAGAAGATTCATGTAAATTTACTTATATGTGTATTTTTCTCTGTAGATACGTTCAGCTGTTAAAAAGAAATACTTTTCCTTAATGTAGCTATTAGCAAAATGTTAATGTTCCTCCTAAGATATTCTACTTGTTTATTCATACACAATTTAGGTCAAAGAAGGAAAGAGCAACAGAAGAATATTGAAAATGTGAGAATCTGCTAAGGCAGAATTGTGTAAGATTACCTACGCAAATAAATATATGATATAAATGTTCTCGCGCCACTGGGATGTATTTTTCTAACTTCCACAGCCTACAAATCATTCTACTTAGTTTCTTTTTGGCTCTTTCCTTTCTCTTTATCCATTCTACTTCCCCTTCCACTTTCAAATTGAAATTTGGAAAACTGAACCCACAGAGAGAGAGATTCCTGGCTGAGGCTAAGAGTGAAGCAGCCATCACTTGGGCTTGCCTCAGCAGAATGTTTTACTAGACCTTGTCAGTAAGATGATGATTGCACTATCTCACATTTAGGCCTGTCTATCTGTGATAACAAACTGACAATTGACAGAGTTGTTTATCATGGAGTGATCAATCTATACGTTCAATTTCGTTCTTGAGGTGACTGCAGAAAACTGGACTGTACTCAATTTCTTGTTCATGATTGCCCTAGAGCATAATCAAGCAAGTTGTTATGTATAATAAAGTCAGGAAAGATTATCCAAATGCTGTCTTGTCAGTAATGTTCTGTGAAAGCATGTCTCCACTGTAAACAAACCCTCCTGTCATTTCCTATGTCAGTATGTAAAAAAAAAACAAACAATATGTTTCTCCATTTAATTAATTACCCTCATATATTTGAGACTGTATAAGGGTTAAATACTATCTATCAGTTTACATGGTATTAAAAAACAGCAAATTAACCTGTTCATTTCTTCATCGGTTAGGCAACACTAGATAGAATGAATATTTTTCATTTTTTGTGAAACTAAAGGGACAATGTTGTCTTATTATTTGTACTTAGTTTTACTTCTGGCCGGCGAGTTTGATTATCTTTGTGTATTTTAGTATGTTGAATTTTTTTTCCTATGAAATAACTGCATTTTTTTCCTATTAATTTGTAGTGGCTCTTTGCATACTAAAGACATTAAACTTTTGTTTTCTTTCTGCCCCAAATATGTCATTTTTTTTCACTTTAATTATGGTATTTTGACATTTAAACATTTTTTTAGTTTTTATTTAGTTGAACTTACAATATTTTTCTTTATGGTTTCAGTGCTGTAACTCAGTTAAATAGTTTTTCCTCGCTTCACGACTACCACCAAATTCACTCAGCTTTTCATCTAGTGTTTTTAAAATGTAAATATTTTCTCTATCCAGATTATAGTTCATGGAAAATGTGAAGTTGGTTTTTCCCAAGTGATTAAGTTTTCCAATGCCGTTTATTCAGTCAGCTGTTTTCCTGGTATTGATTTGAAATCATCACCTTTATCACATGCTAAAAGTCCAGTTATGTTTGTACTAATTTCGGAAATCTCTCTTCTTTTCTATTCATTTGCCATATTTATTAAAAGCTATTCATTTGCCAATATTAAACATTGAACAACTTTAAGTTTATAAAATTGCTAGTGCCAGTCTATCATATATGTTTAATTTCCCTTGGTACCTTTACATGCTTATTATTGCAGATAGCCAATATTATTTGGTAAAAGTTTTGAAAAGGCTGTTGGTGTTTTCCTGGGGATTCTGTTGGATTTATAGAGTAATTTTCACAAGGTTGACGTTTTCCCAATTTCCCAAGAACAAGGTATATCATCCCATTAAGAATATAAACTTTAAAAAGAATACATACATGGTAAACAATAGCGAAACAATATAAAGAACAACAGGATATATCAAATATGACTATTACTATTTAAAACTCTTGTGACTATTCCAACCAGTATGTTAAACATGGAACAAAAAGACAGGAAGTGACTCCCTGGGCTCCAGTAATGACACTGTTACTAGGGCTGTGACATGACCCTGCTACTTAAGTCTGTCACCTATTTTTCTCACCTTTAACATCGGGTTCATCATCGTACCTATCTCACAGAGTTATTGTGAGGATGCTATGAACTCTGACACAGAAAGCACTTCAAAAATGCCTGGCACATAGTAAGCACTCAGTACACGTAGGCTTGCACCAAGTTCCAAAGCTTACTGAAGGAAGAGTCCAAGAAACAAGGACATGGAATTGAGAGGACCTTGTCCCATGTGACACACGGATGTTTTCTGCTTGTCCTCCCAGGTCCAGGAGCCACTCTGCACCTGGGGTGCTCTGTACCCCAATGGACGCTGCTGCCCAGTGGAGTTAGGCCAACAGAGGACACAAGACGGAGCTCAGAGGAGAGTGAGGTAAGAGTGTATTCACTGATTCTCTTTGCTCCCTCTGCAGAGACACTGGGGGGTGGCTGTGTCACCTTACAAAGGTCACAATTCCTGTCGTGCAGCCCTTTGCACACAGCCACCTCTGTTTCGAGGTTCCTGTAAGTTGCATATTCAGGCATGGGGTGCTAACGGAGTGCACTGTTACTAGCCCTGGGTTTCTGTGAGCATTCTTCTGATTTCCTTGCATCCTGTCCACACCTTGTAAAATAGGCCCTTTATTAAACTCTCCTCAAATTAGATGGATTTAAGTGTGCTGTCTGTTTTCTACTGAGACCAGACTGATACATTAAAACGTATTACAAAGCCTCCCTAATTGTTTCAAAATGGATTATTTCTAGAGTATTTCTTATAAGTTACTAAATCTTATAAAGTCACTGCAACCAGCATATATTCCTTTTGTAATAACAAAATTAAATATTAATAGAAAAAGGAATTGTTAATAAAGATGTGAAATGTCAGCTGATATTCATTAAAACAGCAAAAAAATAAACATAAAGAAAATATCTAGTGTTGGGGTCATGAGTGAATATTCAGGATGGTCCTGCAATGTGGCATTAACTTGCACAAAAGCTGTTTGGCAATGACTTATAAAAATCCAAATAAGCATACTTTGAATTCAATAAAACTCTCTTTGAAACTCTATTTTGAAGAAATAATTTAAATTAAAAATGCATCTATCTATCTATCTCTCTCTCTATCTATATCATTGTACCTCAGCTGTGCATTTCACCTAAAGCTAGAAATAGTCTAAAATGGTAACTGGTAGACATAATACAGCACTATTATATATTAATGGAGTATTGCATTGTAATGCCGCCAGAAATAATGCATTTAGGAACTGAGTATACATAGGTAAAGGACTGTACATATTGATGCTAAGCAAAAAAAGCAAGTAGAATGTAGAGTGACTATTGCATACAATATCATAAAATATAAATAGTAGGGTACAAATAATCAAAAAAGTCGATAGGTACATCAGAAGAAAATTACAGATAAATGTCCCTTATGAATACTGATGTAAAATACCTTCACCAAAATACTAGCAGACGTAATCCCAAGAATGCTACAGTGGTTCAACATAAGAAAATATGTCAGTATAATGCACCACATTAATAGAACAGATGAAAAAAAAATGCTCATCTCCATAGATGTAGAAAAGGCATTTAATAATATGCAACATCTTTTCAGGATAAAAATACTCAGTAGACCAGGAACAGAAGTGAACATCTTCAACATGCTAATGGGCATTTATTAAAAAACCCCACAGTTGATATCATATTTAATGCTGAAGAACTGGACGTTTTCACCAAACCATCAGGAATGAGATGAAAATGGCCACTGCTCTTTAACATTGTTCCAAAAGCTCTAGCCAGTGCAATCAGACAATAAAAAGAAATAAAAGGCGTGCAAATCGGGAAGGAAGATGTAAAAACTATTTTAATTTGCAGATGACGTTGATCCTGTGTACAGAAAATCTGAAGAAATCCACAAAAAAAGCACCTAAAGCTAATAAATGAAATCGGCAATGGTGCAAGATACAAGACGAACACAGGGAAATCCATTACGATTCTAAACACATGCAACAAAAGATGGAGAGAATAATTAAGGAAGTGATTCTATTTACCAAAGCTTCTGAAAGACTCAGATATCTAGGAATAAGTTTAACTAAGGAGGTGAAATACTTGTATACTGAAAACTACAAAACACTGCTAAAAAAATTAAGGAAGAAATAAACAAATAGAAAGATACCCCATTTTTTATTAACAGAAAGACTTAATATTGGTAATATCAATAATGCCCAAAGTGATCTCTGGATTTAACATTTTAAGAGCTTTTCTGGGAAATGAAAAAGACACTTCTCAAATTCATATGGAATTGCAAGGGGTCTCAAGTTGCCAAAATGATATTGATAAGGATAATTATACTCAAAGGATTCACATTTTTCTGATTTCCAAACTTTCTAAAAAGTTACATTAATTGAAATGGTGTGGTGGTGTTATAAGGGTAGCCATATAGACCAATAGATTAGAAGTGAGAGCCCAGAAATAAATCCATAAATCTGTGGCCAGTTGATTTTTGGCATGGGTTTCAAGTCCATTAAGTGCAGAAATAACAATCACATCAACAAATAGTGCAAACTAGATTTCCACATGCAAAAGAATGAAGATAGATCCTTATCTCATACCATATACAAAAAATAAAATGACTCAAAATGAATCAATGACCTAAACATGAAAAGTAAAGCTATATATTTTAAAGACGAAAACAGAACTAAATCCTTATCACCTTGAACTTTGTAATAGATTCTTAGATATGACCCCCAAATCAAAAAAATAAATAAGTTGCATCAAAATTTATAGCTGTTGTATACCAAAAGACATTATCAAGAAGAAAATCTATAGAATGAGAGAAAATATTTTCAAATCATATCTCTGGTAATGGTTTAATATGCAGAAAACATTTTTTAAAAGTAAAATTCAACAACAAAATGACAACACAACTTACTAAAATGGGCATTTGAGTAGACACTTTTCCAAAGGAGATACACAAATGGCTAAGTATCTGTAAAGAGACTCAGCATCCTTAGTCATTACAAAAGTTTTTACCAAAACCACAATGAGATACCACTCCACCACTTCACGCATACTAGGATGGCTGTAATTTATTTAAAAAACAAAAAAAGGAAAATTAATGTTGCTGAGGATGTGAACAGGAGGAATCCAAAGAGGCCCACACCAACACATATTATAATTAAAGTGCCAAAAGTTAAAGACTAGAGGTGTTTATATGAGACAAAGTAGACTTTAAAACAAAGGCTATCCCAAGACAAAAAGATGGACCTTGTAATCCCGCTTCTGAGGTTTTATCCAAGGAAACCCACAACACTATTGCGAGAGGATGTGTGCATCCATATGTTCATTGCAGAATTATTTACGACGGCCAAGACGTGGAGGCAGCCTGGGTGTCCATGATGGATGATGGATAAAGAGGAGGTGGTCCATGTAGACAACGGAGTATTGCTCAGCTATAAAAAAGAGAATGAAATCTTGCCATCTATGATACAACAACATGAAGAAACCTACAGGGTATCGTGCTGAGTTTAGTAAGGAAGACAGAGAAAGACAAATGGCATAGGATTTCACTTATAAGTGAAATCTAAAGAGCAGAATAAACAAGCAAAACAGAAACAAACTCATAGATACAGAGAACAGGTGGTGGTTGCAGATGGGAGGGGGTGTTGGTGATGGGTGAAAAAGGGGAAGGGATTAAGAGATACAGTTGTGTTGTCACAAAAGTAGTCACGGAGGTGTAGAGTATAGCATGGAGAATATAGTCCGTAATGCTGTAATAACCATGTATGGTGTCAGATGGGGACTAGATTTATCCGGGTGCTAGATGGTGGGAGGGTTGGGGGCAGGGTGAAAAAGTGAAGGCATTAAGAAGTACAAATTGGCAGTAACAGAATCATCATGGGGATGTCAAGTACAGCATAGAGAATGTAATCAGTAATATGGTAACAACTATGTGTGGTGCCAGGCAGGTACTAGACTAGTCAGGGGGATCACTGCATGGATTATATAAATGTCTGACCACTATACTGTACACCTGGATTAATATGAAATAATACTAAATGTCAACTGTAATTGGAAAATAAAAAAGGTGGGTGGTGAGGGGGGAATGAGAGGCTTAAATTCCCAGGTATAAAACATGTAAGTCATGGGGATGCCATGCGTGGCATAGGGAATACAGTCAGTAATACAGTGACAACAAGGTGTCAGATGGCTGCTGGACTTATGGTGATCACTTATTTAAGGATATCAGTGTTGAATAACTATGATGTCCACCTGAAACAAATATAATATTGCATGCTAGCTATATTTTAATAAAAATCTTAAAGAATAAAGTGATAACAGTGAAAATATTCCAGAACTAATTGAAAAGAAAACAAACAAACCTTGAGTCCACAGATACAAGATCTAACAGATACCAAGTATAATTTAAAAAAAAACAACCCCCATACTTAGGGATATTGTACACCTGCAGAACATCAAAGGCAAAAATATTTTGCAAAAATTGAGAGGCATAACAGCCACCCACAATGGAGTGACAATTAGGATAATAGCAGACGTCTTAAGTATAACAGTAAAATCCGGGAGAATAGAATATCTTAAAACCGCTGAGAAAAATCACTCTCTGCCTACAATTGTGTACCCAGAAAACTATTTCTCAATAATAAGGGTGGAACAAAACATAATTTAAAAATAAACCATGAGTGAGAGTTTGTCATCAAGACTTTTAACAAAAGAACTTCGGAAGAATAGCTTTCAGTCAGTGGGAAAATAGCCACAAATGTAATGTCTGATGGATAGGGGAAAAGGAACGGTAGGCACAGAACACGGTGATACGCCAGGTATACGAGCAGATATCCTTATGAAATACTATCCAACGCATGAGGTTGAAGAAAAGGGAACTAAAATCATGAAGACCACTATTGTGGAAGTCAAAAGGGGGTGATTAGGGTTAACGTGGTGTAGTGTTTTAGAAACGTTGATATTGGCTTATTTCATTTTTTTTTAAAGCTCATGAGGGAGCAGAGGAAGTATAAAGCTTGTGGAAACAAGTTCAAGTTCAAATATATCAGTAAGTCACAATAAATGGTACCGAAGTAAACTTACCCAATCTAAGTTGGTCAGACTGGTAAAAATAAAAATAATAATCCAAATAGTCTTCAGACAAATACTAACTATGTACTAACAAATATTAAATAAGGTTGGCATGGCTATATTCATACCAGTGAAAAGATACTTTAAGATAAAACACTATTAGGGGTAAAGAGGATCGCTACATGATAATAAAAACATTATGTACATGTGACTAATAACATTGTAATAGATTTAAGAAGCCAAAATGGGTAGAACTTTAGGGAGAAATATACAAATGCACCATTACAGTGCAAGTTTTCAACAGACTTTTCTCAATTGATATGTTAAGGAGACAGCGTTTAATAAAATTACAGAAGATTTAGACAATATGATTAATACATTTTATTTAATGGACATATATAGAGATGAAGCCTGCATGCAAGAGTTAGATGGCTTGTATGCCTTTTCTTCTTAAGAACACATTCATATTCATGAAAACCAAATACATGTTAAATCTAAAGAAGCTATCAAAAATTTCAGAGAATGGATATCATGCCGATTAATTTCTGTTGATAATGCAATTAAGCTGGGCTATTAATGACAAAAGAAAGAAAAAGGGCACTGGTAGTTTTAGAAATTAAAACTGCATTTCGAAATCACTCATGGGACCAATAAAAATGATCATCAAAGGTTTTTAAAAGCTTAGAAATAAACGGTAATAAAATGACTAAAACGGAAACGTTCGAATGTTGCCAAGTTGGTATGGAGCTCGCTGTCGCCGTCTCCCGGACCGCCGTTTTCAAGGACTTCTTCGTGTTTTTTGGTTTTTGTTTTTTTTGGGTAGCTCCGTGGCAGGGAATCGAACCCAGACCGCGGCATTGAGAGCGCCGAAGCCTAGCCAGTACACCACCAGGGAACCCCTTCTTCGTGTTTTGTCCGGCCTCCACACCTTGCCCAGAAGATCTGCTTTCTGTTCAAGTTTGCTAAAATTCACCTTCACTTGCACATCCTTGGTGAGGCTTCAGCATCTACTTGTTCACTGTCTCCCACTTCCTTTTGCATTCCAAACTAGGTGGTAACATTTTTGAGGGTGCAGAGTGCAGGGACCTATTCTCCTTCCGCTTTGCATTGGCTCATGGCACCATGCTGGGGCCCCACCCCACCCCACCCCCAGGTCCTCCGAGCGGGGATCGCACCCAGGTGTTTCCCTGAGTGGGGATGGAACCCAGGTGGTGAGAGCACTGGAGCCTGGCCACTATACCAACCGGGGAACCTCCCCACCCCCGCAGAAAACACTTGTTGCATGATGTATGTCACAGCAGTTCTAAACCTTTGGGTCGCGACCCCTTTGGGGTCACCTAAGACCATCAGAAAACACGTATCAGATATTTACATGACGATTCATAACGTTGTTATGAAGTAGCAACGACAATAATTTTATGGAGGTCACCACAGCGTGAGGCACTGTAGTAAAGGGTCGGGCATTAGGAAGGTGGAGAACCACTGATGAAGTCCTTGAACACGTCGCGGTGAACGACACTGTGGCCTGGTTCCCCTTCACAACTCGACTTGTAACACTGGAGACTATCTATGCCTTAAAGTCAAGGTCTTTACTGAACGCAACATCTGTTATACCTTGTGAAACATAGCATTAGCAATTTTCAGTTTCTTTGGGGGTGGGGAGGGCAAAAGTAGGCTTACCATGAATGAAGAGACAAGAAAAATATAACCCGAATTAGAGTCAGCCAGCTAAGGCTTTGATCAGTTCCGCTCGCACTTTCTAATTTCCTTTGCTGCCCTAATGGCGGGCCAACGCACGCCACAGGTGGAAGTGATTGAGGGCCACAGAGCACTGAATTTTCCTAAAGTGGCACAATTACAGGAACACCTGTCTGAAGTCACCAAGTGCTGATTTAGTGTGAAAACAGGCAGTGTTGAACGGTGCTCCCATATCATGGTTTGCTTTGATCGTCTTCGTGGAGTTGCAGTGGGTGTATGAGTTTATTGTCAGGCGAACGGTGACGCTTTGTACACGAGTGGAAGCTGTCACTATACCTAGGAAATACACCGTGGCAGCAGACCTGCCTGCGGAATGAGACCACCGAGAGATGAGCTCGCTGGTATCGTAGCAGAAAGAGGAACAAAACCAAACCTCGGCCTCTCTTCGTGGCCTCATTAGAGGTTTCGACTTGGACTTGCTACGATTGGGCCTTTGTACCCCTACCCAGCAGGTGGCACAAAATGGCTACAACGACTTCTCGAGCAGTCCCAATATATGTCCGAGGTTGATAAAACTGAAAAGTAGGAATGCAGTCGTGTCGGCCGGTAGGTTATAATGTGTGCTTAAGGGAGAGCGAGGGATCAATATTTTCCAGACGAGGAAAGCCGACCAGAATGAGGAAAGAAAAAGCTTTTTCATGTTCCTGAAAGGCCATTACACACCGGGAGATTAAAACCTTCAGGAAGTATTAAAATTTTGTAGTGGTGGGCGCTGGCTGTGGGAGGCAACACTGATTCAGCAGCACATGGGCGCGCCTAAAACCTCTCCTTTTGACATCTATTAACATCTTTTGGACGAGGGTGAGACTTCTCATAAGCAAAAATACCGCAGTGGATTGAGGGAGTCTTAAGAAATCTGTAAAATAGTATCTTTTGGGGGAGACACAATCTTTCTCTGTACTTTGGCTTATAAGCTATTCTCAGAAATACATTGTTCCTTTCTTATATATGAAGCCAACCAACTATTACAAATATTACTTTAATGCAGCCCAGGACGGCTTTGAATGCGGCCCAGTACAAATTCAACTTTCTTAAAACACGACGAAAACGATGCCCGGACCTTTTTTTTTTTAACCTCATCAGCTATCGTTAGTGTGAGTGTATTGTATGTGTGGCCCAAGACAGTTCTTCTTTTTTTAATGTGGCCCAGGGAAGCCACACGTTTGGACACCCCTGCTCTAATGCAATTCTAAGAAGAGAAAACAAACTGTAAACAAATGGCAAGGTAAGTTTCTAAAACGTCAGATCTCTCTGGTCCCCTGGCAGTACCTTGCCTTCCTTAACTTACCCTCAGTGTTAGCAGAAGAATAAAATACATAGGATGCATTCTCCCACTGAGCCTCTCATCTGGATTACAAGAGAGAATACTTGATTAATGAGAAGTACACAGGGTTGTAAACACTTTTGTGTGTGAAGAATCTCCGGAGATGTGTGATCTTTTACACACACACACACACACACACACAGAGTTTGGGTAGAAGACTTTTTTTTTCCATGCAATGCCCAGACAAGGAGGGGACTAGGTAAGAAGAGCCGATATGCTTGTTAGTAGAACAAAAAATGTTACAAAGATGACAATTAAGTACTGTCAGTTTGGTAAAAGGTAACTGGTACCACGTGTCTCCCAAGGTAGTGATGTTTTTATGAGAGGTTTGGGAGGAAATTTTGTGAAGAAATGGCCAGGATGGAGTTGTCATAGGGAATGATGTTCCAGAAGGTCTGGGGAGAGTGTGAATGGTTCGTGGGGGTCAGGAGGACGTATCAGGAAACCCCACAGTAAGGGCCGGCAGCAAACCATCACAAAACCTCCCTGGCGTGCAACAGGAAGTGTTCATTGCTCATATGCCTCCATGGCTTTCTAGGGCCTTGGTTGGAGTTGCTGCGTTCTCTCAAACGTCTGGGACTCGGCTGGCTGTCCATTCATTTAAACGGACTGAGGCTGGTATAAGAAGGCCGATTTGGCTGTGTTCAGCATGTCACACTGCTGGGCAGGTTATCCCAGGCATGAGCCCATGGAAGAACAAGTGGGCAGACGGCAGGCGCAGTTGTGCATTATTTCCGAGACTCTTCACGTTTGCTGACATCCCAGAGGAGGTCACAGGGGCAGACTCAGACTCAGAGTAGAAGCTCTGCCAAACCACGTGGCAAAGGGCACAGATAAAGGAGGGGCAATGTGTGTAATCTGTCCCAGCTTTCCTAGTGAAAGGACACCATCCCCATCCTCAACTTTGTCATCCGAAGGGGAGACCAAGCCCATCTAGCTGCGTCCGCAGTGATCGCATTTGAGTAGCCTTCGCGGTTTTCTTTCCTTTTCATCCTTCTGTTCATGCCGTTGTGCTAGATGAGGTTGCAGTAACTGAAAACCCTCAAAATCTTAGCTGCAGGTGGGGTCGCGTTCCAAATACGAACTCAGGAACCTGCTGCTAAAAACTGTCTCCGCGTGTCCTTCGGCAGGTCCTCCAGGGACAAGCACTGGGGAAGCCAGCTGAGCGCAGGCTCGTATGTCTTCATCCCTCGGTAACCCAAGTCCTGTCTGCTCGCATTGGGCTGACCAGCCATCCCGTTAGAAACGGGGCCGAAAGCAGTGGTCCTGCCCTGTTTCCGGCGGGACGCCTGGTCAGCCCAGCTCGGGTATTAGTGGTCAAAGGCACATGGCTGCAAGTAAAGTCAAAGGGGCTAGGGCATGCCGTTCAATGCTGGCATGAAGGTGGAAAAGGAGGAGAAAGAAAATATTTTTTTTTCTGCACATTTTTTACTTTTAGTTTTTTATATGTGGGTGGCTCCCTGGCCCGGAATCGAACCCAGGTCGCAGAGCTGACAGTGCCGAAGCCTTAGCCATTGCACCACCAGGGAGCTCCAGGAAAAACAAAATATTTGTGAATGACGCTACTGACTACGCAATTTCTCACTGGACCAACATGCTTTTTGATTGTGTTTTTGCTCTTGGAATGATTTTTCTTCTTAATTTTCAATTACTGTTGACATACAATATTATATTGCTTTCAGGTGCAGAACAGAGTGATTAGATATTTATGTAACTTAGGAAGTGATCAACCTGATAAAACTAGTACCCACCTGACCCCTTACGTAGTTATTACAATATTATTTTTATTATATTATAATATATTACAATATAGCAATATAATAATTACAATATCACAGTGTATTCCCTATGCTATAAATTACGTCCCCACGACTATTTTGTAGCCACCCATTTGTACATATTAATCCCTTCCCTTCTCTTACCCATCCCCCCACCCATCTGGCCATTGCAATGTTCTCTGTATCGGGGACTCCAGCAACTCTCCTGCTCCCTCACCCACAATCTAATAATGGAGTTTTATCTTCCTGGCACTGGAACGCGGGTCTGGAGAGGATGGTGTGGGGACTGGAACCCCTCACTCCTCAGTGGGGACCCCCACCAGTAAGATATCGCTACTGATTTTTACCCACCACACGTGGGTGTGGGACCAGCCCCATCCACGTCTCCGCCCCCCACCCCCCAGTCTCTGAGTGGTAGGGCTTTAGTTCAGCTAGGTTTTAGGCAATTCTCAATGACGGTTGTTCTGTAGTTTAGTGGTCGTTTTCCGTACAGATACGAGGACTGTCCGGAAAGTCTCCGGCCACGTAATATGAAAAATAGGGGCATTTATGGCCACAGTTTTTTGGACCACCCTTGTATTCTTATAGTGATAGGTTTTCATCAAGGTATCCCCACCTTAAAAAAATAAAACAAAAAACTAACAAACACTTCAGATGAAGCCTTTTGCTTGACAGGGAACTTTGAAGAATATTGTTAATTTTTATAGTGAGAAATGTCTAACCTATTAAGAAATACCAGAAAAAAATGTTTTAAAATCAATTCCTTATTATAATTTCCTTTATGAAAGAGCAGGTACGTCAGCCTACCCTCAGAGAAATACTTATACGGTTTTCAGATGTGAGACTATTAAATGTCTAATTACCTAATTTGGCACAAAACAACTGCTTTTTGGTCTATAAATTTTTCAAACATTATTCGATTGCGTTCACAATACCTAGGATTAAAATAAATGTTTGGGTTTCAGTATTGCCTTACAAAAAACACTGTGCTCTCACCTTTAAAGAAGAAAAAATTAATATATGCACATCAGGAAATTAGAGAGAAAATAATCTGAAAGCCATATTTCTGTACTGAGGAGTCTTTCAAATTATTGACTGGAGTAGTTATTGTTATTTTAAACAGCCTGCTATTGCGATCAAATCTAATGCTCCACTGCCTCTTATTTTCTCCATAAAAATATCATTCAGTAGAGTTGTTTCCTAAAAACAAGACGAAGTAACATATTACATTTTGAAAATATCCTCATGATAAACAGGAAAATGAAACCGAAGGAAAATGCGCCTGACTTCCTAGGTTATTATTATTGTAGAATCTAGAAAATTACCACGAGGTACACTCTGTGTGCGTGTTTGTGTTTCTTAAAACCAAGGTGATGTTCTGCAGCTCACAGATAACACAAATAGCATGTGATGCAGTAGTTGCTAAGGGCAACCACACATCTTTCCTGTCATTTCTCCATCCCTGAATGGTCAAACCTAATGATGTCGCCAGTCCCATAAAAACTGTGGCTCTGCCCTTAGAACTTCGATAGGGTACAGTCTATAATGATTATTAGGTGGTGTGTTGGAGAGGGGGAGAAGGAAGACATTTGAAATGAGTGGACCTAAAAGCCATAGCTTCACGCTAAGGGAAAAAAATGATGTGCACTATAATAAAATCTTACTCAATACCAAATATACCCAAAACATGAATACTGGATAATCCGAAATGATTGATTTAGCATGTGATATTTCTTCCTTTGATGTTCAAATTTCCATAATGCAGTTGGGCCAAATAGTAGTAAATGAATTCGAGGTATTCTTTTGAAAAGTTCTTAAGATTGAAAAATGAGTGTAGTTGGTGATTACCAGAGAAATACCCAGCAGCAAATATCAGCTCAAGGAATCAGGTATCCTGATGCATTTTCATTTGGGTTTAATTGAAAGCCACTCATGGAATTCAGCAAAAATCTTTTGTTTTCTAAAATAGAAGAGACAATTAAGAGACAAACATAAAACTCGTATTTTCAAGGTAGAATTTGTGTTTCAGAGCAAATAACACGAATAGTACATTTGATAGCGTCAAGACTAGTCATGAGTGCTTACTGAATGTGGTGACTGTTCAGTTCCACCCTCCAAGATTTCCAAGGTTTTGTGTCATCCTTTGTTTCTGAAATCATGTTGCTATTGTAGTTTCACTCAAATTTTGCCACAGGGATGCATACTAAAAAGTGAATGGGTTCAATGAGGGACAATGGCTACGGGGCCTCCTGTCGCTTGGGCAGACTTACTATCCTAGCACCAAATCGTTGGCAGTCCATGAGCTTGAATAAAGAAGAGAAAAATGTGTCCACAAATATAGCTTGTACGTGTATTGGATCGGTAGCTGACTATTTACATTCTAAAATATATATTTATTTCTCCCTATAAAATTTTCCCTAAAAAAGGAGGCATGTCAATGCTCAAGCCTAAATATACACTTTCATGTCTTAGAATAGTGTAATAAAAAAGTACTAATTTTTTTTTTGTCAAGCACGATTTTATATATGGGTCAGTATGTGTGTGTTCATTCATACGTTATACATATGTATGTATGTTAGTTTAGTTAATTAGATTTGAGCACAGGAGGGGAGTTTTCTCTCCACAATTGTTTCGGCCCTGAACGTGAATACGAGGGGGGACCCCAAAAAAACCTGGCATTTATTTATAAAAAAATTGTGTCTTTATTCTTACATGTTCAAACTTCAGTCACCTTCGAAGTGCTCTCTGTTTGGTGCGTATTGAGATGCTTTTTCCACTGCTCAAGAGAGTTTTTGAACTTGTTGACTTTGATGTCTGTTAGTGCTGCTCCCATTTTTGGTTTCACCTCTGCCACATCGGCAAAACATGGTTTTCATCGGGGAAACCAAAAAAGGTTGCTCAGGGGTGAGATCGGGTGACTAGGGAGGGTGGGGCATGGGGCGTCGTGTCGTTTTTGGTCAAAACCTGCTGCGCACTCAGCGTGGTGTGGGCAGGTGCGTTGTCACGCCGCACGTTGTCCGTGTCACTCACCCGTCATGACATGGGCCCACACATTCAAACAGCCTCCAGAAAACATTCACTGACACTAAATGCAGCCTCTCACCAGCACGGCAGCTGGTACACTGGTGCCGATGGGTTCTTAGAATACTTACCCATTGGGGGAACTCTGTGCTACAAGCGGCCTGCCCTCAAGAAGATCATTCTGGTTTTGGGGGTCCCCCTTCATCTGTATGCCATTACTGCTAAGGCTCGTCCGTGAAAAGCAGTGAGTCTAACAGCACACGAGCACGTGGGCGTCTGGGAGAATACGTTCAGGGGTCCCAGTGAGCGCTGATCAGGGCCATACAGTCCGTACAGATGAAACCAGAAGCTTCGCCCGTAGAAGTGACCGTAGGCTGGTAGTGGGCAAGGTTCTTGGCAAAGGTAAATAAATCTCCAGTAGAATTTTGAGGCAAAGGAGAGGTTTGCTTTGGCAGAAAAGCAGAGGCCGAGGGTGTTGTCAGGGTAGGACAAGAGTGCATTCTCCCTACTGAGGAGAGAAAGTAGCTCTTTGATAAGGACTCAGGGAACTAAGCGAGCCAATGGCTAAAGGGCCTCCTGTCCCTTTGGCGAAATTATTATTGTTTCTGCAGCTGCCACCACTCCCCTGGTGGCAAAGGTGGCCTTAGGAGACTGAAAGAGTTTCTGCAGTTAACTGATGTTTGGAGGCCACTGGGTGTATTAATTTTTATGTTGCACCAGTCATTTGTGTCTATAGTTTGAATGTCTGTCTCCCCCAAATTCATATGTTGAAATCCTCACCCCCAAAGATGATAGTATTAGGAGGTGGTGAGGGCAGAGCTATTGTGCATGAATTCAATGTGCTTATTAAAGAGGCTCCAGAGCAGTGGTCCCAACCCTTTCTCACCTGTGTACCCCTTTGAAACCCATTTCTATACATTGTACTCCTTGTGTTTAAAACAGCGGTTTCTAAATCCTGACATATTTTGTCAGTGCCAGTCTCACTTTGAAGTGTCTCCATGAACGGTGATTCCAACTTCACATATATTGCTCCATAGCTAACATTTTGCAGGTTTTTACTTTACTTGGTTTTTTCCCGCCACGACCGGTTAGTTTCTGCGTACCCCTGAACGGCCCAGCACGTACCCTTGCCCACTTCAATGTGCGGTGACAGAGTTAACGTGCCTCCGACCCCTCCAGTATGCTCTCAGGGAGCCACTTGCCCTCTGAGAAAAGACTCTCTCGGGTAGGATTGATTTTTCCATAGCTCAGCCCATGTGCCACCTTTTCAAGGAGAGGAGACACAGCAGGCTTTTCGATCTGGTTTGGAAGGTGGTGTGTTGGCTGGTAACCCTCTGTCTGCGGTCCGTCTGTCTGTTCGCTTTGTTTATAGCCTAGCTTGCTTCCAGCAGGGTTTAAGGTGCTTCGTTTCGTTTGCTTCTTAACCCTTTTGCTGCAACGTTCGAATGGGGCCGAATGACTATTTCTGTCTGCTGACTGCGATGTTCGACTTCAGCCCACAAGCTCAAAAAAAAAAAAAAAAATTCCTATCAGTGTTCCAGAAAGGAAGTCTAGGAAAGCAAATGTACATTTTTCTGTATTTTCGGGTTTTTCAAGAATGAATCACAGTAGGTAATTTTTATACTTTAATGTAATCATTTATTTTAATAACATGGACCGCCTTAACTGTATTTACTTAAAAATATAAGCACTGTAATTACTGTAAAATCGTTATTCAGGTGAAACTGTTTCAAGGACTTATCTCCATTCACAAGATTTTTAAATCTGTTTTCCTGTGGCTGGCACTTCCAACAACCAAGATGTTTTGGGTGCCACATTGTGTAACATTTCGTAATAAATTTTGTATGTCAATGCCATTAGATTCTAATTTATCTATACTTCAACCTAACTGATGCCACTTAGTACGTTTTGCTTAATTTTTGGCTACAATTCAATACATTGGTAAAGTTGTTACTATTTAACAAAAATGTAAAATAAAAATGTCAGTTATATACACAGCAGCTCAAAATGTCGTGATTAAATGCATAAAACAGTCCAACTATCAACTTTGTATTTTTTGTGGCCTTTTGACACATTTTGGAAAAAAGAATCTTGAAGTCAACGCAGAGCAAGGGCTCATGCGACTGATTTAAATTAGCATTGCCACCTCTGTAGAGCGAAGATTCTAGTAGGCTCTGCTAGGATCAGGACAGATGGATGGCACACGAAACCTCCTGTGCTGCCCTCACCCCTCTGCTCTACAGCTACACCTTGTACTGTGTTTCGAAGGAATACAGACATCTCACTGTCATCCTATCGTCGCCTGATTATATTATATATGAAATAATCACAGGACTAGTCAGGCCGCTTCGGCTGGGCTCGCCTGACAACTCCCGTCCTGACAATCCTTCCCCAAGAAGAGCACCCATTAACCTTCAGCCGCATGGAATCGAAGACTGACATTCATTATTATAATGAAAACAGTAAGAAAGGCCACTAGAGAGACCCCGGAAAACTCACCCATTATTCTGTTGCATGTTCTGCTTAGCAACGGACAAAAGGCAAGTTCAGGGTCAGCAGCCGCCTCCAGCCCCTGGGGCGGCTCCAACGCTGTTGGAACCCTTGGAGGGACACAGGCTGCAAGTGGCTTGTCCCTCAGGACGCAGCTATTTCAAGATTCCCAAAGGAACGCCAGGCGCATAAAGCACGCGGTCCCGGCCTCCTTTGAACTGGGCTTCCCTGTGACTCGTGTCCCGTTTCTTGCACAGGCTCCGCCTCGGTGACTTTCTGAACTGTACTTTGATGTAAACTCAAACCCTTGGCAGTGAGAGTCACTTTATCTTTGATAAATCTGACAGAGTTAATAAATACTCTTTTGCTTGTTTCAAGAGTATTGTGGGAAGAGCATTAAAAAAAATCCCTTATGGCTATAGAACCTCTACAGAAAAACCTCTTCATTCATGCTTAAGGAATCAAAGATAGGCACTGAGCTATTTATCTAAGGTTTATTTATTTATTTTGGGGAGTGGGTTCACCTGAGCGGGGATCGAACCCAGGCTGTGTCAGTGAGAGCACCGAAGCCTAGCCACTACTCCACCAGGGAATTCTCCATGTAATGTTTATCGAGAGCCCACTATATGCCAGAAAACAGGCTACAGATGGTGGTGGTGACAGTCAAGTTGGGAGGTCCCAGCTTTGGGGAACGCATTGTTTTAAATCTTGAGCGGGTGTGTGGTTTGGTAACATTGCTTTTCCTTGTAGCCACTTTGTTTGCAGTACCTTATATGGGTCAGTCCAGAGACTGGGAAAGGCCACTGATGGGGGGGTACCATTAGACTCAACTACTTAAGTCATGCAAATTAGCTTAGAATTTAAATTGAAATCATGCCGGTGATCCCAGGGCTCAAGGTAAATCCAAACAATAGGCCCCAGCTAGAAGTTGAAGGTCTTGGTTTGCTCTTAATTTCTCATGCATTAGTTCAGGATATCTTTCCTTTCAGTGAAACATAAATGTAAGCATACAGACTAATCAGCAGAGACAGCAAAGAAATGTGCTCAGGCCCCATCCAGCTCCGTCTAACCTTTTTAAACATCGAGACTACCCTCTCTCCTGTGCAGAGAACTAGAGAGACTTTCTTCTGGGTAGGTTCCAGAACATGCCTCTGGGTCCACCCGGGACTCCGTTCTTGGTGAATAGCTGTGCGGTAGACAGAGGTGACTGATCATCTCCAAGGTGTGAACACATTCCCGGATCTCTCTTTCCCTGCTTCCATGAGCCTTCATCAGAGTTAGTTTTCTTGAACAGGAAACGAGGCATTTTCACATTCCTTAAGTAGTATTTCTGGCATATGAGTAAAATATGTACGAGGGCTGACCAGAAAAAAATCCAGCCATGAATGCCTCTAATTTTTCATATTGCACGGCCGGATACTTTTTGGACAGCCCTCGTATGTCTAGGAATACTTGCAATGTGTGGATAGTATTCAAAGCAAATGGCATTTGATCTCAAAGCCAACATTTTTGAAGAAGGAATTAGAAGTGATTTCTGTGTGTGTGATATGCAGGTCAGAATGGGAATTTATACTCAGGACCAGGATTTGTCTCAGTTATTGCACCTTATCTGTTCTTCTGGATAATCCTTCCAATGGAAATTCTTCTTCTTCTTTTTTTTTTAAACCAATTGCAGGGTAGCAGTTAAGAGCACAGATATTAAGGATGGGATCTTCAGTTTGAATCAGACCCAACATGCATTGGTTGTGACTTTGAGAAAGTTGCATAACCTCTCTGTAGCTCAGTTTGTCTACTTGTAAGCTGGCCCCATTATTTGGCTGCCAGAGCTAGAAAGTTCATTCCACAAGGAATCTTTGTCTCGTTTACTGAGGGCTTAATGCTTACTAAACGAAGGGAACCTAACTCCTGGGGTTATTACGAGGATGACATGGATGAATACAGTAGAGCCTGGCACACAGCAAATGTTCAGTAAAGGACAGGCTACTGTCATCATCGAGGTTGTATTCTCGAGCTTGAGTATGAACGAGTGGGATTCCTGCTCAGGTTGGGAGCAAGTTATACAAAACATCCGGGTTTTACAAGGAAAGGGCAGGAAGCTCTGGAGCCAGCTCTGCGGTGGCCGGGTCACAGTGGCAGGGTTCCTGACCGCGTGGAGTGGAGCTGGAGTGTATGAACCTGCAAAACTAGGGTCTGCTGCAGTGGCCCTCGGGCTGTCTGTCACTTACCGTATTTTGCCGTGTATGATGCGAAACTTTTTGCTCACGTCTGTGAGGGAAAAATAGGGATGCGCATTATACGTGGGTAGTAGTAATTCCGTATGTATGTAAATGTTCTTAATCTTTTATGTATGCTTATGAGTTAAAGTGTAACTCTAGAAATCAGTAACAATATCTGTATGCAAAAGAATACCCTGGAAGTAGATAATTGTTTTCTCTTTATTGTTAAATTTATTCTTGTGTTTTGTCATTATTTGCTACATAAAATGTCTTGCACCATTATATGTTAAAAAATAAATGCTAAAATTTCTTTATAGTACAAAAAACAAGTACCTAAATTTAAACATAACATTTTGAATTAAAAAAATAAAACGGAAGATTTTTTTCCCCCTGAAAGCAAAAACGTGGGTGCGCCTTACACATGGGAGCGAAAACACGACAACCTTTCAATCTCTCTTTTCGTTTCTTTGTTTGCTCCAAAATTCATTTTTAAAAAACGGAAAATCATATATGTGCATGGTAAAACGTTCAAACATTTCTTAAAAAGATAGAGAATGGAAGTCATCTATAATCCACTCTTAGCATGTTATGTATTTTAACCAGTATAATTATGTTCAACACCCCCCACGCATATATATAAATATATAGCTGTATACACACACACACACACACACACACACACACACACACATGGACACACTGCACGTATTTTAACAATACTTAAGAAGCTTTTTGCATTACTATGATTCCACAATATGTAACTCTTGTATAATTGAAGTTGTTCTTAGAGAATTGCATGAGGTAGCACCACGGAGAAGGAAGAGGGTAGATTTTAGCCTGAGTTCAAATAGTGTCAGGAAAAAGATAGAAATCCTGTGAAGCCACGTTTTCTGAGAGGCTGACGTATCCATCCCCCATTTATCATGGGGAGATTACACAGGCTGTAGTGAGGTTTGAATGAGACCATACAATGTCATACACTATGTATCGTGCCAGGGACATGGTAGATGCTCACTAAATCTTATCAGTGATGAGGATGATGAGGATGATGGTTGGCAGTGAAGGAGATAATCGTGTTGGCACGGCAGAAAGGAGGAGTCATAGTGGAAAGGTAGGAGGAGGCCAGAGCACCCTACCTGAGAGCCTATGGACTCTGGCCCAAGACGAGGGATCACCTGAGCAGCCACTGGGCTCTTGCTTTTCTTGTGGGCCAGGGGTGGTAAGTCCTTCCATCTGCAGAGAGATCCTCATCGGTGCTAGCTAGCTACAGTAGGAGGAGAGCACGCTTAATGCTTCCAAGCTGCACAGTCCCTTTGGCACATGTTCTCTTCCTTTTCAATGGAAAGTCAAAATCGAACTTTTAAAACATTCTTAATTATTTTTTCCAGTATACTAGTTTACATATTACGACTCATTTTTTTTTTCTTGCTCAGTTTTAACAAGGTAGGGATTTGGGAATAGAGTTAATTATAAAGAAATACACATTTATTACCATATTGTAACACTCTAGGTAGTGCTTAATTAAAGACTAGATTTCTAAAAATCAGCATATGACACTTGGTGCTTCCAGACAAAAGGGAAAGCACAGACTTTAGAGGAAATGAGCTTGAAGTTCAGAGACCTCCTTAGACAGAAAATGACCCCAGTGAACTTGGGTAAGTTACTCAGCATCTCAGAGCTTGCATTTCTTAATTGTCCAAAATGCGGTTTATAATAGCAGTGTCACCTATTTACATTTCACTGTACACTGTGCAGAGCAGCCACATGTATGCTTGCCTCTTTTGCTCCTTAAAATGACTCCGAATGGGGTAGGCAGGCATTATTAGCCTCCTTTAAGAAACGAGAAAAGGGAGATTTAGAAAGGTTAAGTGCACGCCCAAGGTCACATTGCTAACAAGCATTGCAGCTAGGACTCACAACCCTGGTTTCTATTTCTTACACGATGTTTTCTTTGCCTTACACCCCCAAGCTCCCCCACAATAAGCATTATGCGTAGAAGACTGGCCTGAGTTCTCAGTCCTGCTCTCTCTCGAAGAAGCCCCGTGATGTTGGGCAGGCCACGTTGCTTCTCTGGACCTTGTTTTCCTTGCTGATTAAATAGGAGAAATGAGGAGTTTCCGCAGGGTCTCTGCTTGCACACACGAACCTAAGCAGAGACGAGTGCCCTGCTTTGCTCAGCAAGGGGTAGAGAGAACCCTCTTCGGTCTCCAGAATGATGCGGCTTCTCCTAGCGAGGGGTGACAGTCTCCATCAGGGGGAAATGAGGCTACAGAACATTGGTGCCCGCCACCGTCTCTGACGGGGAAGCTGTGCGGGTAGTTCTGTAGACCTTCCCAGACGGTGTACGTTATTTTCACACTTAGAGGCGCTGCCACTGCTGCTGCTAACGGTGACGATGGCTGATGCATAACGGCTGCGTGACACGGAATGGACACCCGCAAGGGACATGTTTTTAAGGAGTCAGTTTTGTCTTCGATTAGCCTTTCGTGTAAGCACACGCCGTGCATTCTCTGTGCCTGGGAACCCCCTACCCTTGATGACACGCATGCCCAGCCTTCTCCTGGTTCCGTCCTCCCATCCAGTAACACTCGTTTGGACCGACACGGCCACCGTGCTGCTCCCGGCAATGCAGGTGGCGTGCTCGGGAGCTTCCAGTCCACCTCTCCAGCTGCCTGGACGCCTGCGGCGGGTCTGCTCTGTGTCTCACAGATCCCTGGGTCACCAGCCATTCCTTCTTTACTCCAGCTGGCCCTAGAACCTTCCAGTACTTCTCACATGTGCATATGGTAACCCAAGTCAATTTTGATTGGTTGCAACCAAGAACCGATTCGTGCGTCCCTGCTTTGTGGTCTCATGGTCCGTGCACCTCTCTCTCCCTAAGAACATTTATTTTATTTCTCAAAGTAGATATTTTGGTTGATCCTTTGGTTAAGGTCTCCCACCCTCACCAGGCTCTCAGCTCCAGGGAAGTAAAAGATACATCAGCAATATTAGAACAGTGTTTAGTGTTTCCTAGTAACTTTGGAAATTTTGGTTTCGTTCAGTGAATGACTCAATGAATGAAATTTCAGGATCTCATTATTCTCCACTGCTTCCTAGTATGAGGACCCCCAGCAGAGCATGTCACCAAGAGTTTCTCTCTGCCATGTCTCTTGTTTTCAGACTTTCCTTGTTCTCCATGGGCGCTCTGGAGCCCGATCATGTCCTAGATTAATTCCACTTCCGGTTTTGACTCTGGGCGTATAGAGCTTTTTCAGTTCCTGGATTCCTGAGGTTCTCTCCGGTCTCTGTCCCTTTGAACCAACTGTCATCTCTTCCTGCAGTGACTTTTATTTCCACCTTTTCTTCTGCCATCAAGCTTTCCCCCATCACAAGGCCCACCTTCCACTGAACTTGGACTAGCCTAGATGACCTTTCTTTGCATTCCCAAACCTCACTCTTCACGACCTCATTCTCACATTTGTTCATTTTCTTTACTGTTCTTATTTGTTTGTTTGTTTACCTACCCTCTCTACACTGAGCCTCTCCAGGGCAGGGGCCACTCCTTTTATCCAGATTGCCTCAGAACCTTTCGTGATACCCGAACTATAACAAATCCTCTATACATGTTTGTTTCAAAAATGACCAAAGAAAAGATTGAATCATTCTACCAACTCAACTCCCCACTGAAGGTTTAGTATCCTGCTTTCAACCCTCTCGTATAGTATTTATTGATTTCAATTTTTCATTATCCACATCTGTATGCGTGTCTTATTTGAGTTGTTTTTACTCTTTAGAAGTAGGATCTATATCTTCTCTCTCTATGGTCTGCAGCCCCTGACACACTTCCTGGCCTATAATAGATGCACAGTAATTACCTGTTGACAAAAATAAATGATGAATCAAGCCATGCTAGAATGCTGCTGCTTTAATATACAGTAAGTGCTTACTTAAGGTCGTCGACAGAGTCTTTGACTTTAAGCAAAATGACATATAATGAAACCAATGCTAATTGATATAAACAGGAGTTAAGTTTCTGTTGGCATCCCATCAACACTATGATGAAACCGAGTTGAATAAAATGATCTTATTCAAGGAGCTTCTGTATTAAAATAAACAGATGAAATACTCCCCATTCGCAAAAGGCTTTAAGATGCCAGTGCTTTATTTCTACAAGGAGTGGGTCACGAACATGGCATGTCGGATTGGTAAATAAGATGGAAAGGGAACGGGATTCGGTAGGCCCCTGGAATAGTAGGTTATGCAGTCATATGCACACTGCCTGCACACTCCCAAGCTGCCCCACACTAACGTCATTCACGGGACATGGTCTTTTTCAGGAGCATCCGAATCCATACACTAACCGATACAGGATTGGAACCCTCAGGCCCAGGAGGAGCCAGCCCTGTTTAGGGCAGAATCTGGTTCGTGTTTAGCTGCAGGCAGGGGACACGTTTCTAGTCTTTCAGTCTTCCAAGATAAATGGGGCTCTTTCCGAAATGATGTGGCTCTTGCCCGTAAGAGCAGGCAAGTCATGCTCATTATTTTTCTTTGCTCTTAACAGCTCTCACTTCCCCGCCCATCCAGTGTTTGCATCCGCTCCAGTTGATTCAGGATGGCTTGACCTGAAGCAGTGCGATATGCAACCACTGAGCAATGACATTCAGACTGGAGTCGTGGTATATGACACATCAGGAAGTTCGTGATGAAAACTGAACATTGAGAAATGCACTTTACTCTCAAGCACAGAATGCAAATGGCTCCATACATCAAGCCGCCGGCTGAATTTTTCTACAAACTGTTTACAAATGATTGCAAACAATACCGAGTGCTGTCTGTCCCCGAGGGGCATACACTAGGCTAGACTTAACTCCTTCCCAAAAATACAAACTTCGCTGATGGAGATTAAGAAACTCCTCAACTTCCCACTTTGCTTGTCTCCAGTCTCGGGGTCCTCCGGCCGTTCTGATATCAGGTGCGTCAAGTCAGGAGAAGCTGAAAAGTCGAACTCTGGGATTTGTTCCTCGAGAGGAGGTGAATCTTCCAGATCAGCGAGAGAACCGTCTGATCCAATCAGTTGTCTAATATCGATTCACTGACTTTTAAAGCTAAAGATAAAAGTTTGGACCACGTCTCTCTGAGACATGATCAAGGACAGGTATCTACCCATCACCACAGAGACATTTGCCCTCTGAAGATTGCTGCTATACCAGGGGCTCCAGTGACTCCCCAGTTACCAGGTAAGCAGACATCAACCATAACTTTAGTCTGTCCCTTAACGCGTGCTGATGAATACAGTCGGCCAGACCGCCAACGTACGTGACCGTCAGGTTGGTGTTACTGGTATTAACTACTGGAGTAGCTGTTGCTTCCTTACCCTTGCCTCCTTTGCTATGGATTTGGCAAATAGTTCCTCCTACAACTGCTTTTGCAGTTTCAATCATGAAATTTTTTATCAGGACTTTTTCCTTTCTCGTATTAAATTAATTTTTTATCAAATAATCATTGAATAGAAAGTTTTCATTGGTCCAATTAGCATGACCATGACACATAGATGTATAAGCAATGGCCGATGCTGAGCTGGTTTCACCAGTGGAAGGGGGCCACAATGCCACAATGTAAAAATGTCACGATGTAGTCCCGTTGGGCAGTTAGTTGAGCTGCCCATGTGTAACGCCAACACTTGTGAAAACAAGTTGTTCAAAGTACACAGTTGTGAACTTTTGACCATCACCCTCTTCAGTCATGAGCTGTCCCACGAGTAAGTATGTGAAAAATCTGTTATTATCTGCTTCCAATTGTAGTACTTTTTAAAAACTGTGATGGCTTTATTTGTTGTACACATGAGAGACAGGTATTCATCTCAGTCGGTAGGTAGCTGATTATGACGTCATACATCCAAAATTCAGGGCTTCATCAACGTAAGATTCAAATGGTACGAAAGCTTGCTTTTTAGCTGGTGAAGGTAAAACTGAGACTGCTTCTTCATTTATCCAGTCCACCGTGCTGTTTGTCAAGTTCTCTCCTACTTCTGTTTCTGAAATTCCCAAACCAGAAGCTGGCGATCGTGTTTGGCCAAATGGCTGAACAAATTATGGTGGTGTCCATTTTTCTCCAAGTTCAGTTCAACTTCAGTTTTAAGGCTATCGCATCCACCATTCTAACCATCACTTTTTCACATAAAGTTGTTAGTAGATATGATTTGAGATGAGATGAACCAGAAAGAGATCCTTTTTCGGTCCAGGCTGGTACCCATACCATCATCAATGACTCCAATGCTTCAGTATGTCTGTTCTGCCTGGACACTTCGGAATCCATCTCTTGAAACACTTGTTGATCTCACACAGCTCATCTAGAAACTGCCTTCTTAAAACTAACCCTGGAGTGTCTCCAACCTCAGAGCTCCGATTTAATTTCTCTCTCTCTCTTTCAGTTTGGGGAGAGCATGGATTTAGCAGACTCACAGGATATGCTGGACTGAGAATGAAGAAAATTGGAGTCTAGCTCCATAACTGCAGAAACATAAATGCACATAAACTTTTCAACGAGTCATAAAAATCCCACAGGAAATAAGTTCAGTCCAACATTTCACGAATTTATTTGACCACATCGCCGTTTTCTTCCCAACACAAAAATTGAACATCTTGAGAAACAATTGCAGACACATTAAATGTCATATTTTATCTAAAATTCATTTCATATAGGATATAGTTGAAAATACGTGTGATGTTTAATCTGGAAAACAGGAGACTTGAGAAATACATAAATGTGACATATACTGTTCTTACTCTGTTACATACATTACATATAAGCACATGCATGCACATAAACATTTCTTTGAAGCATTTCAATTTATGTCATTCTAGGCTTCACATAGGGGAACAATTAAGCATTCAAATATGTCCAATGATAGAATGGGTTACGTTGTGAGGAAGAAAGTGTCTCATCACTGAACATAGTCCTGAAGATGTTGGAGTACGTCTGTCATGGTCGGTTTGTCACACAGGTCACATTATATTTAAGGTGTCTTCGAACTCTAAGGCTGCCTGGTTTTGTGATTAAGTAGCAAACACTGTTGTTTTCATTAAGTGTTCAGATTCCAGTTCAGCCTCAGGTGTGCTCGAATTTTAAGAGAGAATTTACTGGAATCACTTGCTTCCCTCTCAGCCCAAGCACTAAACTTCCTTCCCTTCCATTTTGCTACTGAGTCACCACTTCTGCTGTTAGGTCTCCTGGTGATAGAGGAGCATGAGTTTCAGAGAGAGAGAGAGACCTGATTTTGAAGCCTGACCATCCCCTCTGTGAGTTGAGGCCACTGATTTAGGCTCTCAAGACTCAACTTGCTCATCTATAAACTGTGGATTATTAGGATTAGACTTAGTATAAGTAAAGCAGTTATTATATTCCTCGGCCTTCAGTAGATATAAAATGAAAGAGGGTTATAATCATTACTTTGTATTAAAATATTGGTGTTTTTTTCCCCATGAGTTCTCTGTTAAAATTCAAATAGTCTCAAGAGCAACACATTCAGAAGTTAGCAACCAACATCACTATAGTCCAAGTAAATGAGTCAGATATTTGAGCACAGGGCTGGTATGTTTTGCTGGGTAGAATGGCAGAGCTAGGGCAGAGGAGCTGGGGGGCAGGAGAAGTTACTGAAAGGTCAAGTGGAACCATTGAAAAGAAATATTGCTTGGGCCTTCTTTGACGAACCGCTTTTAAATCTGGAGAACTAGGAAAAAGAGAGGCTTAAAAATGTAGTAACTTGGAAAATACAGACACCAAGTTTTTGAAAGCCAGCCATACCACCGGAAAAGGGTCCTAGATTAATACCCCAACTCTGCCAGGCCCCACTTACCCCTTCGGTTACGGGGTCCTAGGGAGGAGGGGAACTGTGAAAGGAACGTGTGGGTCCTCCTTGTGGTGGTGGCATTGTGCACTTGGGAACCAGCCATTTATCAACTGGTTTGAAGTATTTCCATATTCTAACAACTGGTATGATGGTTTAGGTATGTGCCGGGTGAATATCAACCCTGGTCTTGGGATTAAGGGCTGTCCCACCTTGTGGCTTCCCTGGGCCACGTTGGAAGAAGAAGAACTGTCTGGGGCCACACCTAACATACACTCCCATGAACGATAGCTGATGGGCTAGAATAAGGTCCGTGCATCATTTTCGTGATGTTTTAAGAAAGTTTACACGTGTGCGTGGTCGCATTTGAAGTCGCCCTGGGCCTCGGGATAGACAAGCTTGGATTAAACCAAACAGAGGCGTAGGCAAGGAGTGGAAATCGAAATAGCAGAAGAAAACACCCATCGTTTAGTAACAGTGAATTCATCAGAAGATGATTAATCCCCGAATTACCACTTTTCCTAAATACCTACAATGAATTATGCACCATTTTCTAGACAAATCAATTAGATAGCTTTTTAGCTCTTAACTGGTCAAATCATTTTTTTCTCCGCAGGGCAGGAAACACCTCACTATAGTTAACCTTTTTTATGTTTTTTTAACTTCAGACAGTCTTCAAAGAAACATTAAGCTTTCATTTTGCATTTTGCAATGCTATGTAGCTGGTTTACACACCATAATACAACTCTTCATGCACCAAACTTGCTTTGACACATGAACTTTGAATGGCAAGAGCCTTTTAGCAGAAATGCACACTTTTTTACATCACTCCCTACCACGCGAGGATCGTACATGCTCTAAATAAGGCCTGTGGCACCACAGGAAAGGTTAGATCGACCTAATCTCAGCGAGCTGAGCAGAGTTTCCAATTTTTTTGAATAGTATCACAGAGGCCCTCTGTAAAAGTCCTACGACGGCATTCCCCACCCAGTGTGTGGCTCCACACAGGGCAGGACAGGTGGAGACAACTGAAATTGCATTAGAGAAATCCGTGGTTGAATTTCTCTATTCTTTGCAATGGATGTCACCACCTGAAGGGTTCAAATAGGCACTAAAACCTAGCCGAGCAAAAAGCATAGCAAATACCTCTGTGTGGAGCGAAGAGCTTGACAAGGGTGCCCACGGGGCCACAGGCAATCCTCACGCAGCAAAATCCCACTGAAAACAAACCTCCCCCTTCACCCGGCACCGCCTGTAATCCTGGGATTAGGTGGATCAGTGCTGGCGGTGGTTGCTCTTGGCTCAGAGCGTTTGCTCAGGTTGCATGAGGCTCATTTGGTGTTCTTTCCCATTTCCAACTCAAGGGTTGAGACCACGTTACTTAGTAATGAATTTCTCAAGGTGGTCTTCAATCTCTGATTCTACTTCGTAGTCTCTAGGGGCACACCTGAACCCAATGGCCTTAAATGCACCAGTTTGGGATGACCAAGGCAACTTCTGCCTCTAGTCTGCCATCCATAAGACTGTGAGCTTCTTGGAGACAAGAGAGATGTCTTATTTTTCCTCTGTGTCTCGATTGTCAGGCATAGTGCCCGATATGAGAAATCGGTATTGTTACTGTACAAAACTAGTTTATAGCCAGTAGCCTACACAAATGGCTACTTAGAAACTTCCAGAAAAATCTTACATGTTGATTTTAATCTGTGAAAACATAGCCCTTTATTATTTTCCATGTATCACCTTTCTTTAAAAGTTCTTTTGTAGAAAAGATGGAACTATGTATAATTGAAAATTTAATGGAAAAGCATGGTATTTTCCCAAAATGATTAGTGATGTTGGAAATTGCTAAAACTTCGGTCTGTTGATCTGTTCCAGGGTCTATTGAATGTTTTTTTATATGTTTAACAATATTTTTATTAAAAAGTAGACATTTAAAAAATTTACTATCGAAAGAAGGAAATCTATTATCTGGAAGACACTAAAGGGGGAAATTTTGTTCTATAATGGTTCCGCATTAGACAGAAGTTAACTGCATTAGTCATATTCAATTCTTACTTAATCAATTTTTATTTTTAGTTCTGTGCATAAAAGTTAAAAGAATTCCCCAAGCGACACTATCAATTGTACAGGTAACAATAGACATGTTTATGTGTTAAAATTTTGATT
Organism: Lyroderma lyra; assembly: GCA_004026885.1. Taxonomy (NCBI): domain Eukaryota; kingdom Metazoa; phylum Chordata; class Mammalia; order Chiroptera; family Megadermatidae; genus Lyroderma; species Lyroderma lyra. The sequence continues at coordinate 873 of PVJL010010532.1, read as the reverse complement.
GTAGAATAATGAGATAATCTCTCTCTTTTTTTTTACATTGGGGATTATTTGACATTAATTTGAGGTGTATGGCATAGTGGTTATGAAGAGAAATACTGCCTCCCCACGTGGCCGATAACCTAGTCCGGGACCCCCCCACCCCTTCCTCCCAGTCACTTCCTGGTGCTTCTTCTCCCTGAGCCCCCCCACCAACCCTAGCTCCCCTGGGAAACTGCTGTTACTATGGTAATATTAGGCTATGAATTTCCCCACCCTGCCTTTGTTCGGGGCTCAGACTTTGGAAACAACAACTCTGAACCCTCCCACGGACAATGAACAACCTGAACTTGCAAGTACTCCAAGTGCCGCTGGATCTTTCCCACAGGTGAACGGGCAGAGCCTTCCCGTTCTGAGGGTGGGGCCTCTCCGCAGCAGTTAGACATTTGTATAATTTAGGAAGGGATCCCCCTGACTACTGTAGTACACACGTGACACTACGCGTGGGCATTACTGTACTGGTGACTACATGCCTTATGCCGTACCCTGCACCTCCATGACTGCTGTGTAACAACCAGTGTGTACGCCTTAGTCCATTCCCATTTTGCACCCACCTCCCAACCCCATCTAATTTTACTACTGCTAGGTAACCAGGGACTATTTTGCTTTCATATGTTAATACTTATCTGCTGTGTGCACGTGTATGTGTATATATGTGTGTATTTGTATATGTGCATGTGTATTATGTGTGTATGCATATATGTGTATGTGTATATACGTGTGTATGTGTGTATTTGTATATGTGCATGTGTATTATGTGTGTATGCATATGTGTGTATGTGTATATGTGTGTATGTATATATGTATGTGTATATGTGCATGTGTATGTACATGTGT